>JAGFPH010000012.1:2194946-2222552 GCA_018207615.1 Philaenus spumarius | reverse complement strand
AAATTTCTGAACATGCAATGAGATAAATCGGGTTACACTTTTCATGATAGATTTGAGTACCATATACATATTAATTATTATAAATGGAAAATTGAGAACTACGTTGACTTACATAGTAGCCTGTACTTTATTCATTAGTTTAATTAAGTTTTTAGTTCATAAAGTGACTCATAAATTAAATAATGGAGTGACACTTAAATAATAATAATAATGAAGGAACCTGTACACTTTAATAGCACACTTTTTCCAAGAGGTAAAGAAGAAAAGTTACCCTTAGCAAAGATGTAACGATGTCCATTCTCCTTAACACAACGCTAATAACAACACTGAACTGCAATAATATTATTTATTAATAATACAAATATGTCCACACTAACACAAACTTAATCCATGAACTTCATAGAATGCATAACTGACATAACCTATAAATCAAAGAAGTAAAACAAACCAACTACATTCACCATAACAAAGTTAGTTGTGAACTGCAGCTTCGGCTATCTTCGGAAGGAGTCGGTAGTCGCTGCATTTAGCGTGCAGCGAAAAGCAATGCTATATAGAAAGGCTATTCCCCGCTATTCCCCCGCTGTACCCCCTCGCCTAGGCCAGGAGGTTCATTCTTTGAATTGAACCAAGCAGCTGAAAACGATGTAGTAGAGCTGCGCGTTGTAACTCTCTGTCGTATTTTAACAACTTTTCACTCTATATTGTTAGATTTATGAATCCAAGTACTAAATATTTATAGTTGTTAAAATATTATGTTATTAACGCAATTTGCTTGGGGGTTCACTGAACCAGTGAACCTAAGCACGAGCCGCCACTGTTGAAACTCTAAAGCACATAAACTCAATTTTGAAAATTCGTTCAATTTGCATCAGCGATTCAGCTGCGAGATCGAATTATTTAAAAAAAAATATTTGTCTGCCGATATTTTAAATAGCTATATAATTACCAGTACCACTTGTGAGATTTAAAGTTTTTAAAGTTTACGTTGGATGAGTAAAGAAGCAAAGTTTTCAGTCAAATTTGTTTCAAGGTATTATAGAAAGTAGCAAGCAAAGTACAGTTTTTAAAACAAAATCCTTCTTCAGGAAAAAATCATAATTTATTTTTATATACCGGCCTAATGCAATTTCTACATTAACAGTACCTACTCATTCAAACTGCCACTAAGGAATGTCAAGTTGATTGTGTTTTGGATTTATTTTTTCCTTTAATAGAAAATAAATTTAAACTTGGTTTGGCAGTAAAATTTATTAATTTTCTTTTGGTCATGTTTAACTTCAAATTATTTACACCAAACCAGTTTTCAGCCTTTAACAAAAACTGCTAGATTATCACAGTAATACTGCCACTCATTTCGGTTAAAATAATTTTGTCGGAAAGTAATGATCCAGCAGGTGCAACATTTAGGGATAAATCATTCACATACAATGAAAATAAAGAGTGCATTGCACGCAACGGGGTATTGTACGCAAACCCCCCAAATAATAACTGATTTTTTGGGGGGTTTTTGGCCAAAAAGAGATTTATCTTTCAAAACCGTTTTTCGTGCATCTATACAGGCCTACTTGACATGTCTGGTGCAAATTTGTTTGAAATCGATCAAATAGTTTTCGCTCTAGCTTTGTATACATACAGACAGACATTTTGTAAAAACCACTTTTTTGAACTCAGGAGGTCGCGAAGCGGATATTTCCACAAAAATCTCAACATCGATTTTTTTGCGATCACTATAATTTCTCTATACTATAGTATAGTGAGAAAGTAAAAGTAATGACCCCAGATTTTATCTCTGAGGAACACCACGAATACCAGACACACATGTTGAAGGGTGGGAGTTTGGACACCATTAAAATATATTACCTTCTGCTTTCTATTAGGTAAAATATGATGTAAAAATAAATCTCATTATTTATATTTACAGAATGTACATAATGTTTATGTGAAATAATACAAATTAAATACAATTAATTTTAACCCTTTGAGGTCTCATTAAATATGACCCTGGTGCTCCCCAAGATGTAATTAATTTTGGAGCTTTTAGCAGTAAAATTGTATATCACATGTTATTTCATATAGTGCACTTTACTCTTAGTAAAAATTATCTATAAGGCTGTGAATATTCCATTCTTTTGCTGCAGCTATAATCTGTTTTCTGACATAAAATGTCGTTTTCCTATTTTTTTTTAGTAAATGTATATATACATACATAATTACTTTAGTAAAATTATGCAAATTAGCCCCAGCCGGAGACCAGATATCTAGTCATATCCCGTCAGCTTGGAAGCGAGCCAACAACCGTTTGCTTTCCTTCGGCCCTCCTACCCTCAAACCACAGTTATGATTAGATATCTGGTCTCCCTAGCCTAGATTCGAACTCAGCATTTTCTGATCAGAATGACGCTACGTTATCCACTAGACTACGGCTTCATGAAAGAAAACTGACAAATTAACAAAAAACTTCAGTTACTTTACTATCGGTATAAATATTCCGTGTAAAGTAAAAGATAGTTTATCAGCACCATCTAGGAACGGTTATAACAAAAATGTACCTTCATCAGCACGATCTAGGAGTGGTTATAGGAAGTTTGCTTGGTTGTTCTTAAGTTTATATCTGTATGAATTGTATGTGTGAGACGTTTATAATAATTACTTAGCAAGCTTTAACTTTAAACCTCTGTAGCTGAAAAGTAGCTAACATTTTTTTAAATCATAAAATGTGTATTTATTAATAAAATATTTTGACGATAGGTCAATAGCTTTATGAAATACCAATACAAATGCTGTAAAAATTTTAAAGTTGTATCTCTAGTATCTTGAGATAATGGGAAACAAAGTAGTCCAATTTAACATGGGCCCTTATGGGCCGTCGTTCAAGTCCCCTTAAGAACCATGAATATGTTTGTCTGGAATAGCATCAAAAGTATCATAAAGTCGAAAATTACAATTATAGAGTGAATAAAGCTTCTAAAATTGGAAAGAAATTTATCTACGTTGCAGTCGAGTATAACTCGACATGCGAGCGTTCAGCGGAAAAGGGGCGTGTCAATGTATACTCGACTTGCGACCGCAAAGGGTTAAATAAGTACAAACACAACTAAGGTGTAAACTCATACATCTCCTGCCACTACCATACAATTTTCAAAACTGCACTCATCAGTTCCTCTTCTGATTTTAAAGAAGCCACTATCACCCCAGTCAGTGTTCCATGAGTTAGATGCCAACCAATAGTCTGTGTTGTTTTCGACTCCCCAACCTATGATCTTAACTGCATGACCTCCAACTAATTCTCCCACCACATGTTAATACATGAAAAATAAAATTATATTTCTTGTTAGAAAATGAAATGCCTTCCACATAGACAAAATGTAAGTTGTTTTAAAAGTTTAAAAGTAAATAAATTGTAGGATAGTGTTTAGTTAAAACAAAAATAACACAAAGCCTCTATCTTATAACAAATAAAAATATATTCTCAAAAGCTAATTTTACACGACTTTAATATTCAACAAAATACATTATAAAGAAATTGTAATATTAAACCACGTAAAACAGTGGTAAAAACAGCAAGGCATCGTTCGCCCTGGAGCAAAAACAATCCAGGAGCCCCCCACCAATTGAACTGGCAGACAGGTGACTCATACTTACAAGCCACCTTTTATCCTCCAATCTGCAGCTCAGGCCGCAGCCAGGAAAAAATTGACCAAATTGTAGGCCTCCCCCTCCCCCCACGATCTTCAAAATTGATATCATAATTTTAAAGTTGGCCTTATAGTTTTAGCTATGTAAATTTGTTTCAGAGCGGTAATTAGGTAAATGTAACCAGTGCTAATGATCTTAAAATTAAATTAAATTGTTTTGTTAATACATTTATAATATAACGTTAACTTAAATGAATAAATTACACTTTATCAAAATTGCTGTTTTTCTCACTTAATGCTTTTTTTTAGTAATTTAAAATGTCTAATATATTGAAGAAACAAAATTAAAACTTTACATTTACAGCTCTTTCAAATTCCAAATAAATTTTTCCTTTATTTTTCAGCTGAAAATGTGGTTATCACATTATTAAAATCAACACTCTGTTAGTTTGTAGATATTGTTGCCAAACAACTTCCGACGTTTTGGGACATTGTGTTGCGAAGATAATTTTTAGCTTAGAAAAAGACCATTCTACACTTGCAGAAGTCACTGGCAATATTAGGAAGATTAAACATGCATTTACAATATCGGGAAAACTGGTGGTCCTACTTACCTAGTTTTTACCTCCACCATGAATAACATGTTTTTGTTACACCTCAGCACTCATTACAGTGATAAATAAGCTATACGCAGGACTCCATCCGCAAATGTGTAGCCTCCAGCCGAGTTAATTACGCTGTGCTGAAAACCTCACAACAGGCCTGTGCGTAAACCTTAAGTGCAGTTAGTTGGTCCTACTAACTATGGTTATTGTCACAACAGCCAGTCATGAGTATGTGCCTACGACTCCTTCTAAAAATCTTGCGCTTGATTCCTAATGACAAATTTAGACAACATGTTGCATCATAATGTACTATTTCAACAATTTTTCCGCCCCTCTAGGCCAAGCTCCACTCGCTCCATTATCGCTACGCCACTGGCATAAAAGTACAAGGGTGAGTCAAATATAAATATATTTTGGCCTTTTTTTCCCCAAACTTTCCCGAGCAGTCTGGTAAAGTGAGGCGTTAAAGAGTGGGGTAACCCACTTGGCAGGCTATTTCCTTCCGTACCTTCCTCAGGAATGCCATAAGTGAGCATGCTATTTCATTGCTTGTTGCTCAACTGATTGTAATCAAGTTTTTAATGAAGGATGGCATTGAACCATCTGAAATTTTGACTTTTATTTTGCCTCAATTTAGGGAGGCTACACTGTCTCGGACGTAAGTGTTGATTGGGCCAGCCAGTTTAAGGATGGACAAGAAAATATATTAAATAAAAAACCATGATTGACGCACAATGTCAACTCTCAAACGTTAGCATGCGAACAGTTGGTGATCTTATGACCTTATCATAGGCTTGTCCACCACTAAATTGAGATTTTTTTATGAGTTGTATATGTTTTTATGTACAAACTGAACAACTTCCATGACAGCACACATACTAAACCAATAAAAATATGACTCTAATCAACTACATTTTCGTATACATAATCTGGCATCGGCCATCATTGCTGTATTTGTAGGCCTTTATTCAACGCCAGCTATCGCGGTGCAGTGCCTCTGTCAGACAGTGATGGGAGCCTGAGCCTGCCAGTGACGTTCAGTTTGGACACAAAACAGTACTTTTTATTTTTATATTTAATTGTTGTATAAATGGCTAAACTTGATCCTGTTAGAGCTTTCTTTGTCTGTTGAACAAATTAATCAAGTTTACAAATCTGTATTTTTGTCTCAAATATTGTACATTAAATATAAATAAATATCGTAAAAACAAAAGATGTTTACATTTTGTTATGCAAACTAACCAACTAGGCCAACTGAATCATTCATTAAAAGTGAAAATTTGTCTAAATTGATAAAGCTACTTTGTTAAACATGTATGTGTACTGTAAATGTTTGACCTTTCATCCAGTATTTTATTTAAAGGAATCAAAACCCTATCTTTCAAAACCAATTTTTTCTCCAATTGGAAGAATTAAAAGATGTTTTTAAGCAATCAGTTTTCAAAAATCGCTTTTGGCTGGGGTGTTGTATACCCCTCGGTAGCCATTCTTGGCACCACCACTACATAAGTTCTGCATGTGGACCTTATCGAAAGGGACAGTGATTGTTGATTGAATTGTATTTGTGTACCAACCTTCAATGATCCAGTTGTTGCAGTCGATGAACTGGCCGCAGTTCCAGCCTCACTGGGCTATTTAAAAGTTTGTTAAACCGATTATACAATCCACAACATTTCCAAAATGTCAGCTTTCAATCACCTTGTACACAGACTAAGAACTATACCAATTACACCTCAAGACTATACATCACAATACATCGTTTCAGTAAATGGTTGTTAACCGGAAATAATGAATAAAATCATAAAGAAGCAATGTAACCAGAATAGAAAAATAAAACCAGACAAACAGTATGTATCTATGAAGTATAGCAACACCTCCAAATTTTAGATTGAACACATTTTAAAGCATATAACTACACAAATAGACCCCCAAAACTCCAAGGACTAAAATAAATACTACAAAAAACTCCATAACTTGTTAATATAGAGAGTGATTCAGGAAGAAACAGAGAAACATTCATAAGGTGTTCTACTAGTGAAAATAAAGAAAAGAGTTAATATAAACATTGGTTCGGAAATGCTTTGTTTTCCAGTTATTCACCATTTTGGTTTTTTTACAAATATCTTTGGATGTAAGAAATAATATATTGAACACACATTTTGGGTACATAGAATGGAATCTTTTACCCATGTACAAAAAACCAACACATTGTTTACATATTTTCAAGATGGCGGCCGTTCAAAATTTTGTATGTAAAATATCTCGAAAACCGCTAACTTTACAAAATAGTTTCAACTTCATTCCAATCTATAAAATATTTCTTGATTTTCTTTGTCTTTAACATACTTTTAAAATACATTTTCTAAGTGACTTACAATTATTGTTTACAGTTCTGTTTTGTTTTGGTGTAATAAAAACCTTTTTTTAAAGTTTTTAGTAATTTATTAAGGACTCTATTAATTTATATGATTTTTCTCGTAATTTGGTTCTGGAGTTAATTTTGGATACTATGGACAACTACCAAGATACCAATTTTTTAAGTTACAGAAATAATGAAAAAAAAGTTTTGTTATTAAAGAAGGAAATTTTTTTATTTTTTATTTTGTGTAAGATTTTCTGTTTAGCAGCTGTGCACGCATATTTCCGGTGGGCGTGGCTTTATCACTTCTCCCTTGGACCTGCAAGTTTCTATTGAAGTATAAAACCTTTCACATTGCAAACATAATTTATTGTTTACTACTTCAACATTCTGGAAAAAATTATTTTCTAGAATAAAACCAAAGGTGGAATTACTTTTTCATCAAGGTTTGATCAAAAATACGGTCAATAACTTTATTGTATTACAAGCTGATGACTATAAATAATTAACACTTAACAACGCTAATCTATATTAAATGCACTTGCTGCACTAAGTTGGAGTAAAAATACAGGGTATCCGAAAAAGAATGCCGGGATTTTGAACGGCAGTTGCTTGGGGACTATTCAAGATAACTAAACGATTTAAACGTCAAATAGAAGAGAACAGAACAAAGTTTTTTTTTCATATCTTAATATGTTTCGATGTGAGCTCCATTTGTTGCCGTCTTGCATGAAAATGACTCGTTCACCGGCTTGTTTTTCAATATCTGCAATTTGAGGAAACAAAAATTGTTCTAGCATATCTAAATAAATTATGCCATTAATTGTTTTTTCGGCGAAAAAGAAAGGCCCTATCACTTGGTCATATATCATACGTTCACTTTTGGCAAATCGCGCACATGTTCCTGCACAATGTTAGGCTGTTTCGAACCAAAAATCCGACAATTGTGACGATTAACAACACTACTTGTGGGAAATGTAGCTTCGTCTGAGAACAGAACTCTTTTAATAAAATTGAGATTGTCATCAATCTCATTGAGCATAAAACTGGCAAAGCTTAGGGTGATCGGCGGGTTTAATCTGATGTCTTAACTGAATTTTGTAGGCACGAAGTCTCAATCTTTTACGAATAACGTCGCGGAGTGTCGATTTGGGTATAGTATGACAAGACTATAGTAGCTATGAAAAAAACTTTGTTCTTTTCTCTTCTATTTGACATTTAAATCGTTTAGTTATCTTGAATAGTCCACAAGCAACGGCCGTTCAAAATTGCGGCATTCTTTTTTGGATACCCTGTATAACACGGTGAACTTCTGATGTTAAAATTGCGGGCCTACATATAGTCAAACGATTAAAAAAAATTAACAATTAAAATTAATTGTTAAAAATATGAGTAACTTTTTAACTTAATTTTTAGTTTTACGACTGATTAACTTGTAACTCTTAATCGTTAAAATATTGGTTAACGATTAAAATTAATGTCAGTTAATTTGGCGGATGCCCGGAAAGATTTGTCATCATCTTACCGTAACGATCAACACAGAAAATATTCAGGCAAGTGCATGGCTGACTCAACAGCGGCAGCTGTTCCATTGAGCGCACAAACTCCCTGAAATCTACAACTTAGCTGATTATGCAAGTCAAAAACTTTAAATTCGGAATTATGTGCAGTACTGTTCTGTACTTATTTATTTTCATTATACTGCACCGAAAACAGCTGTTTTCTATACCTGTTCATAGGCACGTAAGTTCTTATTTTCTGTGCACTACACCGTAAATTTACCGTGCACCAGCTGATTTTATAAATAAGAATACACGTCTCGGTTTTATGTAAACATCTGATTGATTTTGTCAATAGAAATGTAACAAAAATCAAACAAGCTTTACTTGAGTTTTTTTTATAAAAAGATGTTTTGATTAAAAGTATGTTACTTTTTTGGTGTAGTACAGTATCATGAAAAATATCGTATGTCACTCGCTCGTAAGTTCTTCCGTGCTTGCATGAAAATCCCGCACTCGGCTGCGGCTCGCGAGGGAACTATCATTCTCACACGGAAAAACCCTATTTACCGGGCTTTTAACGTAATATACTATTACAGTACATTTCCGCGTTAGGGTTATTGATGTTTCATAACTGACATTCAGATAATCGAGCTCTACTGTAGCTAGTGCTAGTGAAACAAACAATAATGCCGTCGTCACGCCTGTCAGTGTCATTCAATTAGTCTTTGGGTATAATAATAGAGGCCTACGCATGCCATTACAGTTGGATAGCTTTGTTCATTTGTTATAAGTTGGTTAGTTATTTTGCCCTGTTATAGCAATTGTCAGACAAAAATTTTGAAATGCAATTGCTCCTAAAATTTAATAAGTATTTTAATTAGTAATTTGACTGTGTTTGTGACTTTGACAGAGTAATTCTTGCTTTCATTATATTTTGAATTTGAATGTTATGTTAATCTAAAACTGTGATTTTTTATTATATATCAGACTGATTTGTAAAATCAGACCTATGTTTTAAATAAAATATTTTTGAGTGTTATTTTGACTGGAAACCTTATGTCGTGCCATATTTTAACTTTAATCTGTTAATTTGGTTTTAACTTTAACCAGTTAATTTTTCAGACATTAACTTTAACTTTAATCAGTTATTTTTTTCTTGCATTAACTTTAACTTTAATCAGTTAAATATTTTGCTTAACTTTCCCAAGTCTGCGGCATATAGTAGATGGAAGATTCCATTTCTTGGTGATTTTAAACTTAAGTTAAAATAAAACATATATATACATAAAAGATTCGACAAGGTTTGTGCATTTAAATCAAGCCAAGAAATAAATAAAATGCACATTTAATTGGGTGGATATTGGCACCCAGGTCCATGTTAAAATCATGTGTTTAATAGATGTGCACATTTTTAGGCACCTTCCTTTACTATTTATTTTTGTTCTAAAAATATTAAAATTGCTGCAAAGTCTACATAGAAAAAAGATTTTCAAATCACCAGCAGGTTTTAAAGCAAATCTTCTAGCCTCAGGTAAAGTAGATATAATTTTTATTCACATACATAGTAATACAACTAACATAATAAATTTATAAGTTTAATGCTATCATGGAATTTTAATTTGTACACAAATGTTATTGACAATACATTTCTGAACCACCATAAAGGGTTCTTTTAAACGTTCCATTACAAAAAATAATCTGTACACCATCAAATACAAACAGGGATATAATACACTGATCTTAGCTAAAACAATTGCCCTCAAAATAAGTTCGGTAGGAGCCATTTTAAAGTTTTCTGGTAAAAAATTATATGATCTGTTAAATCAAATACTTTCCAGGACAATATTTTACTAGCATTTTTCTGATAATCTTTTACATGACATTAATTATTTGTGAATAGTTGGTGGAAAAATATACAAAAAAAGTATAGTATTTCAATTAAAAAAATAACAAACAACCAAAGCTATATGATAAAATAAAAACATAAGCAGTAAAAAAGATCAAACATTTGGGAATTAAGATTCAAAGTTTAAGGGCAATATAAGGAAAGTTTACCAATTACGGATGCTTTTATTTTTCCTTCCACTAAATAATCTTTATACCGAAAACATGTATTTAACTGTTTGAGGAAAATAATAACATTTTAAGAAGGATAAAATGAAGTGCTATAATAATAACTTCAATTATAATTTCAATCAGTACCGTACCTACTGACAAGTTTAGTCTTTTACGTAAAATATTGTGCTGTGAAAAGTTTTTTATTTAACAAATAATCTAATAGGCCTTATCTTGTATTAATAAAATTAAACATTTACAGTTCTACACTGGTCGCTAATAAATTAACATTGATTCCGTTACATCGGCCGTCTTAAAAAAATAAAACTATTACATTTTTGTTCGAAAATATTTATTCTGCTTACTAAATTACATCTACTCTAAGAAAACATTGGCAAGAGTTTAAGTGAAGACGAAGAGAGCTAGTTAACACAAAAGCGTTGGAATTAAAAACTAGAAAACATAACTGTGTTGTACATTTGATCGAGAATTATAAAATAATACAAAACGAGAAAATATTTTATCCACGGCAATACAATAGTTACCCAAATAAATACATCTTATAAACAAAATATGTCTTTAATTGTATAATACAGGTTTGTTATTTTTATTTTAACAAAAAAATACAAAAAAATTATAAAGAAACAAATATACAACAATACGAAAATTACAAGACTATTATTTGTACACAAACCAACAATAAAACTGTACAAAACGAAATACAACTATGTTGTTTTGTTTGTTTCATTACAATTGGAAACTTATTTTTTGTGTAAGATTTTGTAGTAATATACACAATGTATTGTAGATTGTTTATGAAATGCCTTGTCTAAGTATAATTTGGCTGACACGTCTACAATTCTTTCAAAATATTGTTTTGGAAAATTATATTCAATCACTTTTGCTTTAAACATTGTAGTCCTACCGTTTACCAACAAAAACAAGTTACGAGTTATAAATACTAATCCCTGTTTGTTTACTATATTCAGGGTTTTTATGTAAACATCTAAACAATAAATAATTTTCAAACAAAAATTAAAAATACACAAAATAAGTTTCCAAATTGATCTAAACACTACCAGATCCAACCTAGCTTCACTTTGAACGTACAAGATCTATCTAGGACACTTAAAGATATGTTTATGCTGATAATGGAGCTTTTGACGTGCATGATTCTAACTGAATTAAGCTCCGTTACATTTCATTTAAATAAAGCACACATAATTTAGAAGTTTTAATTTGAAAATATATTATATATAGGAATAGTTTAAACTGAATAGATACATTAATTTCTAGAAGTAGTAAGTAAATTATATAAATAATGCATAAAAGGTTTTCCATTGAAGATCTTTCATAACATTCAATATTATGTGTTATTACAATTAATTTTTAAATTCAAATGTTTTAATCTCGATAGTTCAAAAAAGAAATAAATATATACTACATTTTCAAATTAAAGTTATTTCAAACTACTTTATCTTACGATTATCAATAAATAATGTATTCTCCGCCTAATCATATCTAGGTAAACCTAATCTAATGTCAACTTTGCATACAAAAATATTACGTGTAGCCTAACATTTCTATTTACAGACTATATGAATTGAAATCGTTAAGTATTGTATAACGAAATATAATTTTTGGATCTGTAATATAAAAAACTGCCTACCGATTGTACATTGCAAAGCACGCCCTTCTTTGGTTCCACTATAATTCCGTTACACATTAAATACATTACTTTCATGGCACAATTAATTTCAAGTTTTCAAAAATAAATTACAAACATTAATATTCAATTAAAGTAATTATTAACATTAGGCATGCAATTAAATTATAATAGATCTCTATAAATTTATATAAAACATATATTATGTATCTTTTTATAAACTAACTGAATAGCAAAGGTTTTTGAAACATTGTTTTTGTTATAAATATAAGTATTATTTAAGAATCTTTACTTGAGTTAAATATTTGTATTTATCGTTAAAATTTTAATGTACATTAAAATATAATTTGAAAACAAACTGATCTGGGTGTAACCACAAGAAAATCTCCAACAAGATCCTATTAATTTTCTATTGTTCAATTTACAACCAACCAATGGTACTTTACCATAACTTTCAGAGAATTAATTAAGATAAATTTTACAACACTTTAAAAACTCTAACACAGACCACATGCTATGTAGTGGCCAGCGGTAAAAAATTAAATAAACGTAAATGTCATGAGACAATCTCTGAAAAATAGACTTAACTATTTTAAAAGGCTGGAAATTATTCATAATTTATCAATTAAAAAATCTTGGAACTCGAACACTTAAGTTGTTAACTTTAAAAATAAATACAAAAGGAAATGAATCTCAAACAACATTTTAAATATTATTAAAAAAATAATTTTAGTTACGATTTAAAACTACATTTTCTTAGAAGAAATTTCAGTCTAGAGTGATCAATCATTACACCTACTCGTTCCCTTAATATTATTCTGCGATGAGTTCTGTTCTGTCACGGTTATCTCTTTAAATATTCTCAACCCTACAACAATTTTTATCTAAATGTCATGATAAATTATCTATTGCACTTAAATATTACAAATGGTTACTTATCAGTACTAGTCACAATCAAGAACAAATATTCAAAGATATATTCTCACAACAATTACGGTGTTTTAAATTCTACCACTACAAAATATTTTAATAAAAACCATTTCATATAAATCAAGTAGAGTCTACAATATATTTCCTATTCAAACTGTTAAAAAGTGAATGAAAGGGTTTTAGGCCAATATTAGATGCAACATGCAAAATGGGAGTTTATAATGACAACATTTACAACTGTTTTGTACTTGATTTATAACATAACCAAACTTTGAACAGTTTAAATAAATTACAAACAAAAATTAATTTTATAAAATTTACTCTAGTCTATTTTGACATTTGATGCTAATTTAATGTTTGACTGAAAAATAAATACAAAGCTATATTATTCAAAGAGCAGGGTAATTGTTCAACAAAAATCATAAAATGTTGAACATTTGTAAAACTGACCCCTCCAAAAACTTTTGTTTGGTAAATTCAAACGTAAATATTTCAACATGTGACTAGTCACAAATAAGCTCATCACCAAATGAGAGATTTTTAAATTATAATTACTTAGCCGAGGGGGGGGGGGGCTTGGTCATGTACTCAAATTTAACATTAAAGTGATCAACTTTTTAAATAAATTTAACAGGTAAATCAACTTTTTCTTTATAGACCTGACATAATTTAAGGGAAAAAACAATGGATGATATGGATACAGAATATATAATTGTAAAGGTTAAATAATATACGAGGGTAGGCATTTTTCACATAAATCTTTCGTATTAAATATACATTTTTATCAGCGTATAAATATGTCATAAAATTATTACTACTACAGAAAAAGATTGAATGAAAAATCCAACTTTCTTCCAACACTCGCAATTTAGTTGTGTTTCCAACAGTCGATTTGTAATTGAACTCTTACAAAAGAAAATATATAACAAATAAAACATTATTATACTTAACACAGCACACGGTACGTAATCTTGTTAAATTGATATACTTGAAAACATTGACTATTTAATTATTCTGGATTAAGTAAATTGGAAGATCATTGGTAGTAGTTGTTCTATGAGAGGTAAACTGTTTGAATGGAGTTAGAAACAGTCAAATGGAATATTTTTAACATATTCAACAATATTTCAACATTATATTGCTTACACAATGAGGAAAACATACAGATTTCGTTTGCTTAACGTTCTACGATTATTATTTAAAATGTACGTAATATTTGGACTTTGTGACCCAGTCGCAATATAATATTGCAAATATTATACGCAATAGTAAAATTATTGCATCTATTCTCTTTTAATACAATTGTTAAAATATTTATTTACTGTTCTTTAATTTTGTATTGTTAAACAATCCTAAACATTTGTTGCAATGTATACTAAGATGAATAAAAGTAGAAAAAATCCTTAAAACAAGCACAATATTATTACCCAGAAAGCAAAATATAATTTCATACAAAACCACATTAAACTGTTCTACTCTGAATATTTTGTGTATATTAAAATAATAATAAGTTGAAAATTGTAATCTATATACATAATGTTATTATTGTTTAAAATTAGCAATTCTATTATCGTCAAAATAGAATTTCTGCATCAAGAATAGTGTTCGCAGGAATATAACCAAAGAAAGAAATTTATGTGATGTATGTATATTGTGGAAGCTAGTTTCATTCGAAGGATCGGTCATAAAATTTAATTAGATTTTATACTTTGATCGACTTCAAAGTAGGTTTCGGAATTTAATATCGTGGAAGAAATAAAAGTTTTAAAAAGTGAAATGAGAATTAAATTTCTTCAAGGTAAACATAGATTAAACAATTTTTCAGGCGCTATTATTTTATTTGCACTGATTTTTAAACCTGAATTTCAGTTTAATACTTTTACCATTCAAAGATTGAACGGCGACGAGTCAGATTTTTACCAAAGCAAGTCCGTCTAATCTGTATGCAGTCTTCAGTGGCATTTACCCTAGTCCCTATTCTAAACATTACAGTTGATTTGGAATGTTCCAACTAATTCTATACAATATTTATATTACAACTAAACTTGTTTCTGTAAATTTCTTTTTCTCTTGTTTTGCCGAACGATAAATGAAACAACAATGAGCATGCGTATTTAGGGTAAACAACATCGATAGACAACTTTATATTGGAACCCAATGAATGAGTATTTGACTAAATAAATTCGTTGGCCTCTTGGACACCTGAAAGTCTTGATATCGTTGCTGCCTCTGATTATACTGCCGAGACCTGTGCGTCTTCGTCATCTAAACAAACAAAAGGAAATGTTAAATGTAGATGGACATATTTCACCAAGTATTTAGGATTATTAACATTTCAGAATTATTACAAATTTGTTTGTTCTATGATTTAAAAACAATTTTGTTGCATATTCCTTATACTATCACAAGGTTAATTCTTTCACTACTGTATTGGTACAACTGCACCTGTGTGCTAAATTAGAAATGCGCCGGCGGCAGGACAACACAGTATTTTCCATCGGGAGATAATAGTTGAACAGAAAAGAGGAAATTAAACTTAAAGGTTGCTAAATATGTTGTTCTTTTTTTAATTACTGCACATTATTTTTCCATTGAAAAATTTGTTGGATTTCTACCGTATACGCGGAGTTATCAGCATGTGTGGCATCTAGAATATGTTTATTATTAAGTTTTTCTGAATTAAAAAGAAATGGTTCTTCTCTATCACTACCATCATCACTTTCCAAATTATTCATTGTCTCATTCAACACTGTAACATCGCTTTCAGTAGGACCAACATAAAACGATGTCATTGTGCAAACTAAAGTATGCGAATAACTCTGCTCACTATAGTGTAACACTCACACTTATTTTAGTGACTTAGCAGCATTTAACAGTGCAAAATAAAACAAGCCATTCAGTTTAAAACGAGCGTAGCACTTGAAGTTGAAAAAAGTAAAGGTTTATAAACAGGCAAGGCACTACAATATAGCAACGGGAGAACATCAATAAACGGGCATAGCAGTGAAATGGTTAATCCTAGACATGTTACATCATTGTTGTAGTAAAATATATTTACAAAATTTCAGAGGCCTATTGTTTAACACTGTCTACTAGACTACTCTCATTATAACTTTACTAATAAAACTAAGACACTTGTAGGCTTAGTAGTTAGCAGCAGCTGTAGTATAATTAGGAGTTACTTTTACTAGTGCACCAAAAAGAACAGAACTATTATATCTGTTAATTAAAAGAATAACTCCGCAAAAACTAAGGCCTCTTTCACAATACAAGGTACCTCTTTCGAGGTGTACCGACTTCATGAAGAGAATCATTTATGTCCATCCTAATCAAAGAATACAACGCCGCGCCATCTATGGCGTACGGCAAAAATTTGCATCATACAAGAAAGGGCTAATGGTTTCCCTGAGGCAAGCCAGAATAGGCAGGGAAAATAATATTTACTGCCCATGTTTTGTGCTCATCAAATGCGAAATAAAGTAGGTGCTAGAACCGCAAGACACGGACACCAGAGAAAACATATGCAAAGAATAAGCATCTCCACCGAGGATTATCTTGGCCTGCTAGAGAAACTGTAGAGCATCTGATTATGGGTGCAAGATTCTTTGACAAATGACTTTTGGAACCTCAAACAAAGGACACACAGTCTCCAAGGATAACCTCGTAAAAAGGACCTTAAGTTCGCAGGACTTACGCTTAACTCTTTCACTGATATGCCTGTACATAAAAGTTTTCATGTTTCAACTTCATGTGCTACACTCGCTTTAAAAAGTGTAGCTTGTATTATTTTGCACTGATAAGTGCTGCTCTCTACTAAAAAATATATGAACTAATGTACTTGAATCTTTCTATGTTACTAAAAACCAGTATGAGTGTTTCACTATGGAGAGCAGTGTTTTGTGCATGCTTTAGTTTACACAGTGACATCTTCTTATGTTGGACTCACTGAAAGTGACATTACAGTGTTGAATGAGTTAGTAAGTACTTTGGAAAGTGAAGATGATGATAATGATTTATTAATAAGTAAAATTAGAATTAGTGATGAACCAGTTCTTTTAAATTCTGAAAACCGTAATCATAGGCAAATTCTAGATGCCACGTATGTCGATAACACGAGGAGAGTATGGAAGAAACACAACAAATGTTTCAATGGACAAACAGTAAATTTCATCGCCAAGTTCATAATTTTAGTCAAACCACTGAAACAAGGGTTGGTTTCAAAGAGACATTAAGCTGTGTAAACAATACATCTGAAATATTAGATTATTTAGAATTTTTTGTGACTACGGATCTTACAAGTATAGGCCTAAAATCACTTTTGAGACAAATAGACATTTTCAGTAAATTGCTTCTCATAACCAACAGTTTCATCTGAGGTTCAAAAATATATTGATACAAATGCCAATGAAATTTATTTGTTTTTAGCGAAACTAGCCAATTTCCAGAAATACAAAATTAAGCTTGAATGAATGTTGGTCAACTGAACAAATTTTAGAACAGTATTTTTTTAAAGCAATCTTTTTGCTAAAATATTTAAATTTGATAAAAAGTGTTCAATAAATTTAAAAAAATATATTTAGCCGCCCATAAGTTTCATTTTCATTTTCTGATCAACTAATCTTTCCCCACGGAAAATACTGTGTTGTTCTGAGTCTAATTCAGCAGACGGGTATTCCAACTAGTGAAATACTTGTGGAAGGAACAGTTGATCAGCAAAGGGAATAGAGGGCCCAACTAAGAAGAAGCCTCTTAGACTAAAGTTTACATTAGGGTACCTGGCTATATTGCATTAAAAAAAAATATGTTGAAGTTCTAACATAAATTCTCTAATTACAGTATGTTTAACCATGTGCGTAAACTATAGGGGCTCTTCCGAGGCCACGGGGTTGGTAGCGAGGGTGGGAATTGGGTAGCTTTGGGGTTGGGATCTGCGGCGTGGATCATTGCAGCGGGACATACATTCTTACACACACTTGCATGGCAAAAATTAATTCATGAAATGGAAAAAATCTAAGAAAATTGTCTCAACGTGCTTGCGACCGATAAGGAACTTCCTGGTTCCACCGTAACGCAAGTTGCATCGGAGGCTAATGTGCCTCTGATTTCTATCCTTATGGAGACTGAGACAAGTGGCTCAGCACATGGGGAAGTACCTCTTGGTATTGGCAGTGCATCGGATTTGGAGGGCAGTAATGGGAGTAGTGAAGTCCCCAGTCCGATGCAAATAGAAAACTTACAGGGCCATAAAGGACCTGTAAATCTTTGTGGCGCTGATAAAAAGCGCTTTTGTAAACTACGCCAGGAGGGTTATGGTGCTGAAGAAGCTCGTGGCATACTCCTAGATAGGAAGAGAGAGCGGTTTGATGGTTCTCCACCCGAACAATCCCTCAAAAAGAAGAAAGAAGGGGAAAGCACCCTTGCTCAGGAGTGTAATGCTCCGAGACCAATGGGCTATAGCCAAGCCATCTCCGGTGTTCGTGTGGGTATCCTTCCCTCGGACTTTCCGGGGTCTCTCCTGACCAAGGAGCAAATGTGTTCCGTGCAGGGGGGGATCCTGGAGCTGGTCCTAGGAATGGGTGGATCTGCCGTCACCCCCAAATTCAATGGGTTTGTTGCTAAGGCTGGCTATTGCATCCTTAGCTGTTCCGATGAAGGTACTGCAAACTGGGTTATGTCCCTTGGGGACACTCTTAAACCCTGGGAAGGAGCCAATTTGCGGATTGTTGGGGAGAAAGATATTGCTAAAACCCAGATTGCTGTGGCATACTTCCCTTATTGCCCAGAAGACTCCTATGAGAGGATTCCGAGTTTTATTAAGGCTCAAAATGACTGCCTCAATGTAGATAACTGAGGGTGGTCAGGAAGGCTGTTAAAGGGCCTACCATGGAACTAACCCTCAGCATTGACAATATGTCGGCGAAAACCATAAAATCTCTTGGTTTTCGCCTCTGCTTCAAATTTGGAAGCATCCCTATCAGGCTCAAGAAGCAAGACGGGGGTGGGGGGGGGTACAGGAGGCTAGTGTCTCGGATGTAAGGGGGACTACTGTGCCCCCTGGACCGTCTGAGGCTTGTGCCCAAGTGGCTTCTTTGTGGCAGGGGGACCTATAATAGGAGGGGACGATGTCCAGTGAGAGGAAGAGGATCTGGCAGCAAGGCCTTGTCGGAAAGCCAGCTCCCAAGCACCTCAGGGTCTGATGGGAGGAGGGATCATCAATGACCCACAACCTGAGGATGCTGCAGATAAATCTCCAGCATGCCAAGGCGTCATCTGCTGTGCTGGGCAGGAGATTTGTCTGCGAATCTTTAGACATGGTTCTTATCCAGGAGCCATGAGTGGAGGCCTCATTAGAGGACTCTCATCTCCTAATGGTAAGTTGATTTATGATAATGATCGTGGTAGACCTAGAGCTTGCATTCTTGTTCGTAAAAATGTCAATGCTATCCCTATTTCTAGGGATCTTACAACAGTGCTGGTAGACGTACCTATTCCTAGGGGCAGTTATGTGGCCTCAGCCTACTTCTCAGGGGGTACTGATGTCGTTCCTCCTCCTGAAGTTAGAAGGCTGGTGGAATATTGTAGAGTGAGGTGACTTCAACTTATGGTTGCCTCTGATGCCAATAGTCATCACCATTTGTGGGCAAGCAAGAGGACGGATAGAAGAGGTGAGGAATTGCTTGCTTGTTTAATTAGCTGTAACCTAGCTATTAATAATGTTAGTAATGATTTTACCTATGTTAGTGGGAACAGACAGGAGGCAATAGACCTCATATTGTCAACCACACATATTAGTAATAAGATTACGAATTTGCACATTAGTAATGAGCCATTGTTGTCCGATCATAAAGACATAAGATTTGACGTTAAAGATAAAGACATAAGAGAAAAACCTGTGGCAGCAACAAACTCCCAAAAAAAAAAAAAAAAAAAAACAAGGGGGGAGAGTATAGAGAGATTCTTAACGGTGACTTGGAAGAAGACGTTGGTCCAGTCTTCTCCAATGAGTCTTGATTATGCTTCCGATAGGCTTAAATCCTCAATGTTGACAGCTTTTGAATGAAGCTGTCCTGTGTCATTCCCCAAGGTTAAAAGAAAGGTGCCATGGTGGAATAGTGCGCTTAGTAAGCTGAGGAGGGAGGCTAGGTGCCTCTTTAATCGCGCTAAGCGTACTAAAGAGTGGGGAGCTTATAGAATGGCCCTTACCTCCTACAATAAAGAGTTAAGAAGATCTAAGAGGAGATCTTGGAAACAATTCTGTGATAGAGTCACGGAGATATCTATGACTGCTAGATTGCAAAAGGTACTCTAACAGGAGTACACTAGGCCTATGGGCCTATTAAAGATGGATAATGGGGTATACACCAGGGATTGTAGAGGGTCCTTGGCGCTTCTCCTAGATACTCATTTTCGTTTTTCTTAAAAACATTTGAGAAGGTGCTGGATCAAATAGCACAATTACTGCACTTCATGAGCTTGTGGGTAAGGTTGAGCACACCCTTAGGTATGGTGAAGTTGCCTAATGTGCATTTATGGATATTGCAGGGGCGTTTGACAACACCTCGTTCTCGTCCATTAAAAGGGCTGCCATCTCAAAAGGGGTGGAACCCAGAGCAGCTAACTGGATCTGCTCCATGCTTGCTCAAAGAAGAATCTTTGTCAAAAACGAAGAAGACTCTTTAGTAACACGGTCTGTAGGAGGCTGTCTGCAGGGAGGTGTCATTTCTCCTCTCTTGTGGTCTTTAGTAGTTAATGAACTGTTGGTCAAATTGGCTGTCAATGGCTTTGAGGCTATTGGCTATGCTGATGATCTAGTAATAGTAATCCTTGGTAAACATGGCGATACTATATCAGAGCTCATGCAAAAGGCTCTGTATCTGGTCTGGAACTGGGGTCGAGGGCAGGGCCTGAGTATCAACCCGGCCAAAACCGTTCTTGTCCCCTTCACCAGAAGAAAGAAACTGATGATAGAACTGCCATCTATCGATGGGGCCGGACCGAAGCTTTCGGGGGAGGCTAAGTATCTTGGATTAATCCTTGATCGATGGCTTCTCTAGAAAGCTCAGTTGGACTTTGTTCTAAAAAAAGCAACCAGGGCTATTTGGGCTAGTAATCAGCTCTATGGTAAAACTTGGGGCATTACCTCAAAAATGGTTGCATGGTCATACACTGCTATTATTAGGCTAATTATCACATATGCGGCCTTGGTATAGTGGCAGAAGGTCAAACAGACTGGAGTAAAACATAACCTGCAAAAGCTGCAAAGGCTAGTGTGCCTAGGGATTGGTGGGGCCATGTACTCTTGTCCCACATCAGCTATGGAGGTACTTCTCAATCTGCCTCCTCTGCACATTTATGCGCGGGGGGGGGGGGGGGGGGGTTTGGTTCTGCCCTGGTGCGGTTGGGGACCCATAATTACAAACCAGGGGATCTGGTAGTTCACCTGACTATATTGCAAGAGCTTCATGGGCTCAAGGTGGACCTTATGGTGTCTGATGTGATGAGAAGGACACTAAACTTCGACCAATTCTTTACAGTTAGCATGGATATGGTATAAACACTCAAGAATGGTATAAGGATAGCTTTAAAATGGCCAACGGAGTTGGTGCATGAGTTTATGGTTATATCATGGTTTATGATTGGTGCATGGCCTTATATCTAATCGATGCATGGCCTGGATCCTATCGATCTTCCAGGCGGAGGTCGTTGCGATTGATCTCTGCGCCCGTGAAATCCTCAAAAGAGGAATTAAGAGAGCTAGGATTGACATCCTATCTGATAGCCAAGCAGCCTTAAAGACGCTTGAATCATTCACCTTTGAATCAAGGTTAGTTTGGGACTGTTTTAAAGTAGTGAATGACATGGCTAGACGCCATGAAGTTACTCTTAAATGGGTGCCTGGCCATATAGGTATTAAGGGCAATGAGGCAGTGGATCGACTTGCTACAGTAGGAGCTAAAAACCCCTTCAGCAATGCGAGGCCTAACAGCCATCTTAGAAATGTTGTTGAAGTCTGGACGGAGTAGTCTTGGTCCTCGCATTGGAACGATGCTCCTGGGCTTAGGCAAAAATGTTCATCTGTCCCTCTAAGTCAAAAGCTCAGAAGTTTTTATTGATGGGTAGGAACAATCTTAGACGGATTGTGGGAATTCTCACTGGTCTCTGCCCAGCCAAGTACCACGTCAAAAAAATGGGGCTGGTCTCAGAAGACTCTTGTCAATTCTGCTCTCTTGGGACTCAATCAGCTCAACACCTGCTTTGCAAGTGCAAGGCTCTCGCACGGAGGAGATTTACGGAATTTGGAAGTGCTTTTGTTAGGCCGGAAGAGGTCTGTGGTGTTGATCCCGGGACCCACATCGGTTTCGTAAGAGACCTGGGATGTTCACTAAAAAGGGAAAGTGTACCACAATAGATCCATTTGGGTCGCAGTGGTGACAAGGCCTTGTACTCCTCTATCCCTAATTAAAAAAAAAAAAAAACAGTATGTTTACCACCATTCAATAGTATAATGTGCTTAGGTTGGCAGCACTATTCTGTTACATAAAAAAATGTCGGGTGTCCTAAAGTAAATTTTCTGCATCGTAAAAATTTATGAATACAACAGATTAATAGGGATTTTTGAGATGGCATTTAGAACAAAGTTTTATACGAAAATTCAGATTCTTAGTTTTTCAAAATATATTCTATACTAATTAATATGTGGTTCAAAATAAATTGAATGCATTAGTTTTAAACAATTATGTAAATATAACCTAAAACATTTAAAGCATCTAATTCTTAAGAAAATAGAGTTTACAAATATTTATAACTTTATCAAATTATTATTAGTTACTAAGAACTTAAATTACTGTACTAAATCTGCAATGTGCAATAAAAAGCGCAAGAAAAATGAAATATATTACAAAACACAAATTATAATTTTTAATGAAAAACAAAGTTAAGAACTTCAATACTCAAGCGAAACGTACTAATTTTCATCAACTCACCATCTTCATCGTGGTAGTAAGACGTGACGCCTTCGTGCGAATGTGCTCGGCCAAGCTTGTGCAAGCGAGCGGCCATTTGAGCGGCAACGTTGTAAGCAGGCGGGTGGCGGGAACGAGGAGGTGGTGGTGGCATTCCACAGCCTACTGAATATAACATACATAATGTACAATCATACAATTGCAATGCCAGAACAAGACTCGCAGTTTAGTTATAAAAGTAAGAAATATTAGAGAAGATTAAAAAGTAGGTAGAAGATTAGAATAGTTTGTAAAATATTCAAGAATATAAAATAAAGTCAGGAAAGTTTTTCAGCAAAATGTTTCAAAGCATTGTTTTATTAAAAAAAAAAAACATTCAATGTTGTAGTCAAATGACTTGCACTAATATTAAAGTTACGTGCAAAAGAAAAATTTGTACACATGATAAATATTAATCAACATATTTTGTTTTTCAGGCATAATTTCAACATTGTAATATTATTCTTACAAAGAACAACTACCTTTCATCTTCAAATACAATAATAATCATACATTTTCCATTTTTTATAACATGAACATTTCTTTTATGTTTCCTTATTTTACTACTGCATCATTATATTTTTAAAATAAATGTTTGTTATTACAAAGCAAGGCTACATTTAATAGTTCATTAACATCTTTGTGCCTAACATCTTTGTGACTAACATCTTTGTGCCTAACATCTTTGTGTCTAACATCTTTGTGGGATTAAGTTGATATGTTTTTGTTTGCCTCTCTGGACTGGATATGTTATATACAGTAGAGCGTCGAAAATCCGTACTAATTGGGACCGAGGAGGGTTCGGATTATCAATTTGTTCGGATTTTTGAAAACAACCAAGAAATAGCCATTTAGGCTAAAATATATGCCCTTTAATCAATTAAACAAGAGGTAATGTAATTACAATACAGTATGTAAGACTACTTACATGTATTATGATTTAGAAGAACCTGCACGTACACAGTAGGGCCAACATGATTACACATGTAACTCTCAATTACAGTAAAGTACATAATTAAAAGTTCAAAAGTTCACTTGCACATTTTAGTTAACACAAACGAAAAATAAAAAAAAATACTGTATAGTACACTACTGTATGTACGATACACTGTTATAATGATTATACAAAGAGGAATGAATGAACTTTCTATATGTTTACTACTTTCAGCACTAAAGCAGCTTATTAGCATGATAGTGAAAATACTGACAGCCAGTCTGTTGTGAGGGCGCGTGAGAGCAGGTATTTAAAAAGTGTTTAAAAAGAGATAATAATGTCAAACTGCGAAAACGAAAACAAAATTTTTGCAGGGGCAGCATCAGAACGCGTTTGGATTTTTGACGTTCGGATTATCGACGCTCTACTGTAAATACCTTTGTTTTGCTTGATTACTGCTACAATACCAGTTCATTAAGGTAAGAGAATATTTAAGAAAGCCACACACGTGCATTACTACACGTCTGTCCTTGCGTATTACTAATCGTAGTAGACTTGGTTTGCAGGAAGCGAGTTATAGAGGGTTTGGATCTGCTAATAATTTCGAAGATGGTATTTGATTGGAAGTGAGGTTTTTCATTTAATAGTGGCATTGGGTCGGATATATTGGCATTGTAGATATAGAATTCCTCAAGGACGTTCATATTTGGTCTTTTGAAAGATTTCCTAGTTAGTATTTCCACATAAGATTTCCATGTTATTATGAATGTTGGTGTAAGTGTGGTCTAAAATGTGTTCAGCATATTTGGAGTGTCAGGTTGGATTTCTCGCTTAAGAGGTGTTCTTTGAACCGAGTTTTGAATATACGTCCCGTTTGCCCCTATATAGTGCATATTGAAATTGTCACACAATAAATTATAAATTCCACTTCCATTATATGGGCAGACTACGTTGGGCTTTGATCTTAGTACTTTTTTTTTCAAATTATGATTTGGTCTTAAAAGCCAGTGGTTTGTCCTGTGCTAATATTATTTTCTTTTTAAGATTTGGTCTATTGTTATATGATCATATCCATACAATATTGCCATCCATTTTATTATTTTAATTTCTTGATCTAAGTCAAGTATGCCTGACAATTCGACAATGCCTGAACAATAGGCGAAACGCATGTCATCGCTTTTTTCAGTGACCAAAGAAAGGAATGTGAGCAGTAATCATGTGAAACAAAGGTATTTATGTAGATTAAGTAGCTTCTCCGACTATTTGTTTGCTCATTCAATTAAATAACTTATTTTTTCTCTATGAAGGGATTTCTATTTTCAAGTGTTCTTTTTAAACATGGCCATTTTCTGAATCTCAGTTAAAAAAATGAGGTGTGACCAGGTTATGGAAAGCTGTAGGTAAATATTTTGTACAAAATTGTCATTTGAAAAGGAACAACCTTTTTTACTAGAACGATCTATTCTTTGTCGTAAGAACTACATGTAATAACCAATATAGAATATTGTACAAATTAAAAAGAAGTGTAAAGCAGCAAAACAAGTTTGTTGTGCATTTTAAGTAGTGTGTAAGTATAATGCAAATTAATATTTTGGAAAGAAGCACAGTTACAAGATTGTGTAAATGTTTTTCTTGTTAAAAAGACTTCTGATTTTAAGATCGAATATGGAAATAATGCATTCAAATATAATTTGATTCACTTTCTGACTTGAGTAAGATTGTTTATTATACAGAATGGCCTTACACAAAACTGAAACGTATGATTACATGGAATGACAAATGTGTGTGCCAGCTAACTACTTAAGCTATTGTTGTCATGGCAACAGAATTTCTTGATTCAAAACAGTATAGAGGTTAAATTAGTATTAATAACATCAAAGAAAATTTGTATTGTAGGATACTACTTCCGTTCAACTTCCGGCTGAGAAAAAAGGCCTAGCCTAACTGATACTGCAAATGAATTTCAGGTCGGTTTTCAACTACAAGATAATGCTCTCAGTATAAAAAATTGGAAGCGTATTTACACAATCATCAATTACAGTGACAAATAATTCGACCACGCAGCTGAACCGCTTATGTGAATTTCCAAAATTAAGTTTATGTTTTCGGGTTTCAACCAACTATTTGGGAAATTGATTCACTCACGAAGGCGCTGAACAGCTGTCTGTGGTGAGTACGAAATATGTTAGTAGAATTTGTTTGTACTTCCAGCTTCAACTCAAGCGCTCCATCGTTCCACTCGCAGCAAAAAAACTCGCTTTGCAAGTTTGAACCTCTACTTTGCGATCTCGGATTATGAACTGCTTCGCTCGCAGTTTACAAACTCGGCCATCGGCTTCGGATCAGAAGATGCCCCCGTTAAAATAACCCACGTGGATTTGAACCATGTAATCTTATGGTATTTTATGTTTTGATCAATTTTGGGGGAACCAAACAAGTTATTAAGTCGTATAAAAAAAACTAAATCAAAATGTGCAGTATAAAATCCTACATTTGTTTTTTTTAGATAAAACCCCCATTAAGTGACATTCTGGTATGAAAATTCTAAAAAAATAGTTACATCAGGTCAAAAATTGTGCTTCTGGTTGTTAGATTTTTTTGGCTAACAAACTCGTCCGAGTGACTTAGACAACCAACTTGCGTATCACATTGGGCTTAAAATACGGCTATTAGATTGCGAAACATATATACAATACATACATATATAATATTTAACGACACCCCAAAACGTGTTCTGGTGACCATGATCGGTGGTCATTAACTACTCCCAATATTAGGTCTCACCATAAGGGTCACTGCAATAGCTCATCTTTCCTAACATTCAGGTAGGTGATGTAGTAGAACTGTTTAACTGCCATGAATCAGAGTCTACTATAGAGGAGTAACAAAAGCTAGACAAATTGAACTGTACAGACTGTGAAGAAGAAGCAGAAGAAAGATCCGTGAAATTGTGGTGAAAAATGTGGTGAAAAAACATCTTGGCATTGAACTGAAAACGAATAATTACGAAGACAGTCTAAAATATTTCAGAAATATTAAAAACAAACAAGTTTAGAAACATTTTTTAATGGACGCAGCAGCAGAAACAAAAAAAAAGAAAGTTGTGTTGAGAAACCATCGGAACCTAGCTGTGAAATCAAAGAGCTGAAAATAAGTATACCTCGGAAACCAGCACCAAATCAGGAATCAAAAATATCGATACCTCAGACGATCATGGCAAGTTAAAGAAAGTGGATTGTGTAAACAATAAACAAAATTATTTCTCAATTTTTTTTTTTTTTTTTGCTTTCCATGCCACTTTGGGCCTTTCGGCTAACGAGCATGTTTTTTTGGGTTTTTTAATATTTTATGGTCCCCCGCGGGATTTGAACCCGGGACGTCTTGCTTATGAGGCAAGTACCATAGCCGTTGAGCTATGACAGAGGACAAATTATTTCTCAAGATAATTCTACTACGTTTTGTGGAAGATCCCTTACTAATGCAGCTAAAGAGTTGTATTCTGAACTAATTTTTTTTTAAATAATGAACGAAGTGTAGTGTTGTAGCTCAATAAAAGTTTTGGGTCATTCCTTGACAAATCACCCAAAGAAAAAATTAATTTTGAACCTGCATGTCTCAGATTTACACGACTTTTGTGTACCACCTAAATACATTACAAATATGTTTTTTCCATAGGTTTTACTCAAGTAGTTTTTTTAATATCTATTTTTTTGAAAATTGCAGAAACAGCCGATATTACAATGTTTTGGATCACAAAAAGCTTTTAGATTTGCAACCGATTGTGCTAGATAGCGTGATGCCTGATAGCTCTTTTTAAAGCTTATTATATGAGGTTTCATTTAGTATGTAACATGACAGCCCCAAAACAAATAAATTACTTGACTTGTTTTGAGGTTGTCATCTTATATATAAAATG
>JAGFPH010000012.1:2140910-2188427 GCA_018207615.1 Philaenus spumarius | reverse complement strand
ATAAATTGTTTGTAAACGGCTTGCACAGTGGCAGCACGTTACAAAATTTCGTCCCATAGACAACTTTAAAAAAAAATTTCTCCAATTTTCACATATAGGGGTATCAAACGAAAAAATTTAACGAGTACTTTAAGAAAATATAAAAAATAATCCAAAAAAGTTCATAAAATTGTATGTTATTTTACAAAATCGATTCTCAACTTTTCATGACTTTAAAAAATATTATTCAAGTTTTTAATTAATTTAGAATGGATTATTTAATGTTAGAATTCTACATGCAAGGCCTCGGGGTGTTATCGTTCTCACTGCCGTGCAGTGATATGTCCGGATTTTTTATTTACTGGTAAAAACATTTTTTGTTCAGAAACAAAAGAAACACCGAGGATGAACTTGTAACTAATCTTTGTAAAAAAAATTAAAAAACTGAAACCAATTCTTTAATTGAATTAAGTTACCCCAGCAATAGACACTATTTGTCCCAAGCTAGGAACGAAAGCCCATCAAATAGCCAGTAACCAACCCTTCGTAGAATACTTAAGCCAAAGCCCGACCATCACAAAGAAAACTACTGACCTGGAGGTTGCATCACAGAATGCCGCCTGTGGGGAGGTGAGGTGCCACTACAAATAGCTGCAGCTTCTACTGAACTGTTCGAATGCGAGTCTAATTGAGTCGAATGTCCTGAATCACTCGATGTCACTGACCCTGTCGAAAAAGTAACAGTTGTTAAACAGATACATAAATTTGGCATAAAAAGACTTTTAATAAACTACCATGAATTGTTTGAATATTATTCAATTTATGTGGGCATTTAATTACAGACATGAAATTATTTAATTTCAGTTTTTAGAACATTTATTAACTGCTATTCTATTACAGTCTCCTGATAAAAAATGTTACCATGACAAAAATATGTAAACAGTAGACACAACCTAATTTTCTTTATAAAAACAATTGATCATATGTTTAAAAACAGCTACTTAAACGATAGCATTAAGGTCCATTTTCACAGGTCCATGACATATCAGTGCCATGACAGTTCAGTACTAGTACGCCTATATTTGTTAATTAACAGAAGTTCAAACTTTTATATTCTATTAAAATAGAAATAATTAGTGAGCGACAGTTTAAAATATAGTTTTATGTTTTTAGGCCTAAGTATTTTTTTAGGCTTTTAAGAATGAAGTAAATAAAAATGATTGTAAACAAATATACACATTTCAATGATTTTTAACCTCAAAGCCGATCATATAGTTAGTTAAATATTAGATAGCTCCTCATTTCCAGATGTCATCTTACATATTATTTTTCATTTCCTCTCCTATCTTGCTCCAGATTTCATTTTTAAATTAAATTATATTTATGACTAGATAGATCGTATAAAATTGGATATTTCCTGACTCATTCAATGAGTTTATCCTCATTTATTGTAAAAAACAAAAAATATTTTAATGTTCGTGACATTAAAAAAATATTGTTGGGAATTAATTTAAAAAGCATGGAAGGGATACTGGAGCAGCACTGACAACACTCATAAAGGCATGCTTCAGACGTGTTTGAACCACTCTATTCAATCCGCAGAAGAATATTGTTTTTCACTGATACGGAAACATGGATCCAATACGGCACCGACACTCCATGAACTCGAGTTAGATGATAATAGCGATAATGTTACTGGGAGAAATTTAACCAAGATATGCAGGAAATAAATTATAAACATTTTTATTCTCTATCATGCCTTTTTGCTAATTAGAATCAAATTCATGTCTCTATGTTCATGTAGTTTTGTAATGTAGAAATTTCTCCAATACTTCAAGGTTCATCAATATAACCTACATTACTAAGTATCCGATTTGTTAATTACTAGTAATTTTGTCCACTTTTGCAAAAATAGCCAACAAAATTATATGTAGTACAGACATTCACTATAGACAAAAAAAAACTCTAAAAGTGTACATTTTGTTCTAAAAAAACAATAAAAAAATACCAAACGTATAATTTTTTTTAATTGTTTGTACAATGCTAGAAAAATGTGTTAGCAACAAAACAGCACAAAATTGCCTAAATTATGTTAAACCATTAAAAAGTTATTCCCGTTTTAGTAAATGCTTGCGTAAACCATAAAACAGACCTTGGTATTTATTCTAGGGCTATCCTAAAGCTGGTCTCTAAAGGGTAAATATCACTTTGGTAAAATATTTGCAATGGCTGGAGGAACTGAACCGCTGTTACAACAAAATTAAGTTACATTTTATTTCAACATTTCCCAACAAATTTTCAGTTTATAGTTTATCCACAGCCTGATGATTCCGCATATAATCAAAACCAACCTGAGAATGTATCATTTCTGCTCTGTATATTTTAATACTGCTTTTACAGAACAAATTAAAAATTTGTTAAAAAAAAGCATATGGTTAGTTAGTATATTTATTCATAATAATTATGGTTACTTAATATATAACAATAAAAAGCATTAAATGCAAACATATTTTGCTATGCAAAAGCCACAAGAAAAAAACATTCGCTTTAATAGGTTTGAGCCTAAACACTAAGCGTTAATCTAGTTAAGTATATACATTGTTAGGACCTTGTAGAGGGAAGTGTAATAGAATACATGTGGCATTTTGTAAAAAGTAGCTAGTTTGCAATTATAAAAATCAATTACATGTAATAATTAACTATATTGTGTATACTTTCATTTAGGCCTACCTATCTAGACGGTCTTGGCTCAGAGGTTTCGAGCATTTATTTTGATTAAAGTTGTAAACTTAACATTAAATCATAACCTAGGCTAGGTTTTGTGTTAAATTATTGAAGCGAATCAGCTGTTATAAATATGTATTATCATCTCTATTATATCCATATCATTATATCAACACAAAACCAAACCTAGAAGTTGTAAACCTAACCTTAAAAATGGTTAAAGTATTAAAGCTCATAGATGAAATTAGCTTTGAATCTGGGCTTATTTTGCGTGTTTAGTAAAGTAACATGTTATTTAAAAATGATACCTCTTTTATAATCTCAAGTTATTCAAAATTTAAAATAGCGATTGGATAATTATTATTAATTTTTAACACTCGGACGTTTATGATATTGGCAAAAATGTCAACGGTAAGGATAGCGTTAAATTTTTTTTTAAATTTCCCAAATTAACGTGTAAAAAAATTAGTTTCTAGAAAAAAAACAGGAAAAAGTGAAGTTAAAATTATTTATTTAACATAAAAACCTTGTAAAGCAAGAGAAAATACAGCAATTCTAGCTACTCTGTTTCTTATAGGAATTTTATCTGAAAGACATTTCTTTTATTATTTTCATGTCCAGAACTAGTTATTTAAAGAATACATAAGATTTCAACAAAGTTTTTTGAATAAAATATTGCCGAAAAAGTCAACAACTGGGATAAGGTTTTAAAAATGACAATTAATTTTTTTTCATATTTTAAACAGCCAAATATACTCCCTATTAGATTTATTTCATTATTTTCGTGAACAAAACTAGCTTTTTAAGGAATATTTAGGAATTTTACAAAATCTTTTATTATTTTAAAAAACATAGAAAGTATAAAGGGTCATTTCTGATCAGTTAGTCACTGTAAAAGTGTAAATAAACTATTGACTAAAACCAAACAAGAAAAAATCTGAGTTGTGTTTTGCCTTAAGGAACATTTTCCTGTCGAATTTGATCTTTCTAGACATTTTAGTTTTTAAGATCTAGAAAACTTCCCAAAGGGCAGAGAATATAGGACAGAGAACAGAGGAACTTTGAATTATTATAGTGGCGATAGTTTCAAATATAATTTGCTAATATGTTTTGTAACTATTGGTATAAAATAATAAACATATTTCTATAATCTAAATTTTGAACAATAATACTCACCAGACGTCAAGGTTTTCCTGAGAGGGAGGTTAGAGAGAGACGTAACACTACTACTTTCTGCGTTGAGATCGACTGACGACAAAAGCGGCGGATGTGTCGGAACATGATCAGGATGGTAATGAGGAAGTGGGGGCGTGTCCGAGTGGGAACGTTCGTGAGAATGACCACGACCGCCTCCGACCCTCCGAGGGGAACTAGGAGAAGGTGACGGAGACGGATGAGGGTGAGGAGGATGTCGGGGTTGGTGAGGACGTGTCTTACTCGTTTCGCTCAAGGACAACAATTTGCGTACGGCTTGCGGCGAAGCTGAACCTGTAAGTTCCATGAAATTGTTATCTTCAAAGTCAAGTCACGGTTATTTGTAAACAGTAGAATATAATAGTGTTTCAGTTGTTTGGAATGGACTTTTACTAAACTGTTGGATATAATCCAAACATCTAGATCAGTTCAGATGGTTATAATCAAACTTAAGATTGCAGAGAGTGATTTGTGTTGACACGAAGGTGACAAATTTGCTCCTCTTGTTTGCCATCAATGAAGACCAAAAACATTCTTATCAGATGACTTTTTTTATACAAAATAAGTACAAACAGATTAGTGGTGGCCCTGGAGGTTCTTTTACCGGAACAAGCTCCAACTTCAAAGGCTCCAACTGCGGAACTGTTCTTTTTAATGGTTTTGAAGTGACTCGAGGTAATTTGGCACAATTCCAACTTTCAATTGATGAAACTGTTAACCAGAACTCCGGAACAATGTTTAGAAAAGTCGGTTCACCGGTTGTGTATTGTCATAAAATAATTTAAAAAAACTAATGTTCCAATTAATTGAAAATAGTACCATATAAATTTGTTAGTCAAATTTCATAATATTTATTGAGTAAATTTAATGTATTTATTCTAAAAATTATAATTTCCATTTTGGAGTTAACATTGTTTTCCCAACCATTTAATTATTTGGCAACAAACAACCTCAAAACCCCTACTGTACTTAGGTAGTTTTTTTGCAAATTAATTTAGACAGTTAAATGTTTATTGGAATTATTTATTTATTTTTATGTAAGTGAGTTGGTAAACTATCAATCTCTATTTATAAAAATGTGCACTTTACATCAGAATACACAAAATATAATATATAGAAAGTTGGTTTAAACTGAAAATAATAACTTTACCGAACACTACATTAATTGGAACTTGGAGTAGGAACTATCGGAACACCAAGCATTGGTAAGTAAACTTGTTCTTTCAATACATTAAGGTTTACTTGTTCCGGCGTATTTTTACCAAATGTCCAAATAATGGCTAAGACGATAACGCATAGAAGTTGTGAACAAAAAATATACAATGTGTTTTAAGTTGTGAACAAAAAATATACAATGTGTTTTAGAGGGGTACACACTACTACCCTACTAAGGTACTAGCAATAAAAAAGATTTTTAAATATGACAAAAGGGAAGACCTAGCCTTTACTATGAGTTATGAGAAATGAGCCGTAACCAGTGGGTGCAGCAAAGAACCTTTCACATATTTCCAGCCTCCTATTCTGGCTTGACTCTGCGGAACCTTTTTTTTTTAAAGAAATCGTTCTCTTAAAGAACAGTTCCTGTCACAGAACTGTTCCGAAGTAGTAGTTCGGTTCCTTTCGGGACATCTCTAAAACAGATACAATTTACTTCCGAAAATCAGTCTTTATTTGCTAATAGCGAAATGTATAGCTATTTAACTGTTCTTATACCTTTTTGGGACTGCTTTACTGTGAGATTATAAAAGATAATATAAATCTTTAAGACAAGTTTTTAAATTGAATGTTTAACCGCTGATAGCGAGAACAAATAAATCCCGGACATGATTGTGATGAAACGGGATTTGCTAACAGTTCAAAATAACCTAGTTTTAGACCACCGTTAATGTGGTTGTATTCTCAGCTTTTAGCTGCAACGTACCTATCATGTAAGTAGTTTGTTTTAAAATGAATAGAGAATAACACTTGTCGAAGAAATAATTATATTGGTCACCTTGACGTGATCTTGGTCGTCTATCTTCATAAGGCAGGCCGGCCTGTCCTCACAGGGGGTTTGATGTTTTTTATGCAATTAGACACACTCAAAAAGCTTGTGAACCCAGTATAAATATAAAATATTATCTAAAAGGAAATTATTTACATGTTTTAGAAATAATTAAATAACCAAATAAATGAGTAAAATAAAAGAAACTTAAAAACGTAATGTAATTGAAATGAAACTGTAGTGTACAACAGTTCTACTTTAAATTAAACATTTTTGAAAATATTATTGTACTATACCACAATTATTTGCTAAACGTGAAGGTTGTATGGTATCTTATGAATATGTAAGACATATTATACTAACTATTCTCGCCATAAGATTAATTATAATTGATAAGCCGATAAACATAAATTATTTTTAATTTTATGTTTTTACTCCACAAACTGCAAAAACATAGCGGAGCTTGAGCTTCTCTTTACCTATAGTGATGGACGTGATGATAATACGCAAATGTTTAAGTTTTAAAACAATTTTATGCGGCCGTAATCAACACAGACATTTTACTGCTGTCATGAACGTACGACACTGGTTCCAAAAATATATAACGCAAGAAAAATAAAATCATATTTCTTGGTTTAATGTTATATCAAATATTTTTCCGACATTTTATTTTAACAAATTAATATCCACAATATGTACGCTTAAGGTGATGAAGGACGGAGGAGTATAAAAAACCTATTGCATCCCTTACCATAACCTAACAGAATTATATTGCTAGATGTGTACTATATTACATAAATGTTTCTTTCATTTTAGCAGTGTAAGCAAAAGCGGTAAAACTAAAATATTTTAGAGTTGTTATTTTTGTACAATATAGGAACCTATAAAGCCATTTCTTAATTTCCAGTCGCTGAAAGTTACTATTTTCTTATTAGTTATTAAGAAATTTGAAAAATATCAAATCGTTATAAATACCCATTTCTAATATAAAGATTCTAACGTATCAAATTTTAAAATTGATCTATTTTTTAATAAGACACATTCCCAACCTTGTTATAAAGTCCTTGAAAAAGTTGGGAATTTGTCTTATTAAAAAATAGATCAATTATAAAGTTTGATATAAGACCACGTGATATTAGACCACATACCTGATGATAAAGTTTTTTTCAATATTTCATACGCCGGCAGGGTGAAAACAAAGCCTAAAATGATTTTTTTATTAGAAATGGCTACGATAGAAGCGGCGAGCGGTAAGCGATTGGCAGCGAGCATCATTTTCAGGTGCGAGAGGCATGGCACAGAGTGGCGAAGGTGGCTATGATACATACAATTGGCCACATATTAGACCGCTGGTGTATCCTGCCAAATTTTTCCCACTCTGCTCAGTCGACGAGATGATGCCAGATGAGGCAGTAGTGTTGGTGGAAATATTAAATGAGAGACCCCTTTTTTTATCATTTAAGCAAGTTAAGATCCCAACAAAGGCACTGGGGCGTGCAATGTAGGCCTACATCTTCAACCATAGGCCTAAGTGATTTTAAATTGTGCCCAGAAATTCAGGACTAACCCTGGGAGCAACTATTTAAAAAATATATACTTCCTGTGAAAATAACAATGGTAAACAGTCCCATAACAGAACGTTTTAAACCTTCATTAGGTTTAAACAATAAATTATCCCTTGAACAAAATGCGAAAAATCCGAAAGTATACCCACAAAAATTTGCAACTTTTATGTTTAATGTCGGAATTTCTTGAAATTTTGTATTCTATTTCCTTTAGTAAATTTAAAATTTGCCATGAACATATACATATAAAAAATACCCATTTTCACCTTTTTAACCCATGTCATATGTTTGGTGAAAGTAAAGTGAACATGTTGATCATCGAGTGGTAGCTGAAACTGTTTGATAGATAGCGGTGAGCGGTAGCCTGCCGTTCATCCGCCGCTGGTATTGTAACCACTCACCCATGTTTAACAAGGAACCCTATAGGTTAGAAATTTTTTCAGCCAAACTTGCACCTGCTCGTGCCATTCACTCACAACTCGCCGCTTATATCGTAGCCGAGGCCTTAAAGGGTCATCCTCAAGGTGGTTGATCTTCAAACGGTTTAATCTCAAGGTGGCATTGCCAAGAATCTATGCTTCATCCACCAAAAATAATATTTTAAAGGTGTGTTATAAAATGTTGATCTTATTACTAAAATTAATTCAACTCTATCTATAAAGCATATTATTCCCTTAGATTTTACTTCAATCACCTATCTACAAAATTAATATTTCTAAAGTGATTGCTCTGCAAACATTTCATTTTGCAGTTTTTGCAAAGGGGTTGGATTGCAATAAGCTGTTTAAAAAAACTGTAAAGTAAAATGTCTGCAGAGCGATAACTATTTAAATAATAACTTTTAATTTGTTGGGAATTGTAATGTTTTATAAAAACTTTCTGATCAATTTTAGTCATAAGATCAACCATTTACAAGATATTAGCAAAAAGGTACTTGTCAAAATGGCTAGTAAAACGCATTGGTACCAACATAAATTTGCATCCAGGGACGACCCAGTTATCCTTGCCCATTAAAAAATTGTTGTAGGATTCTTCTGCACGAAATTTACCTTTTAGATTTACAGACCTCCGATTTAGCTTCTTTGAATGATAATAAATATAGAATACGATTTAACCTTGTTTTGTATTTATATACCTCTTGTCTTCTATGATAACAAGAAAAATCATGAAATCCAACAAGCAGTGATGCCAGATTTATCAACTAAGATCATAAATGCTTACTGATAGTGTTGTCAGGTCTATAAATAATATTGACAAAACAACATTAATCGTCATTATTATCAAAATTTATCTCGGAAATAATTGACAGTGTTGCCAAATTTACAAACACTAATCACAAAAGCTAACTTAGGACAGTGTTGGCATGTATACCTCAATTTCACATGGCAATATCGAGTGTTGTGTTTTAGAGGGTTTTCCATAGCTAAATCATATTCTACGATAAAAACTACCTGTTGGCCAGTCAATATATTAAAACTGAAAGTAAGTTTAATTGTCAACCCCAAAGATAAATATATTATCAAAAAACTAAATCCCAAATTTGTTTCAGAGATAAAGAAAATTAAAGCAAAGGAAATCACAAAGCGGACATTACAACAAGCATAAATTGATTCCTTGATGTTTTACCAAATTTAGGAGCAGCAGGCTTTCTTCCCTCACTCGCTGAGCTCGCACTGCTCGTCGTAGATAGTGTCGGTGAGTGATTCCTCTTACGAAGAGGAGCAGAACCTGGTGCAGAATGATCTCCTCCACCAGTTCTGTTGCCGACTCCACCTTCACAAGCGAGTGAAAACTCGTGCAACTTATCTTCATCCGTTGTGACTCTCATCTTGTTCAAGTAGGCTTTCACACGACGCACCATCTGAGCCTGAAAATACGTTCATGTGAAAAAATCGGTTTCACAAATAAAAATATGGAAGTAAATTATTTAAAATTAAAAATATATCTACCTAGACCTACTGATGACATACCTCTTCAAACATTTTCTTTGGATTCGGTGCACCTGTTGATTTTTTCCTTCTTTTCACAGTAGCACCGCCTTGTTGATTAGGATTTCCATTTCCCGTCGTTAGTTGATTAAGTGCAACCATCGCGCTCGAAGGAGGTTGTCCTCCGATCTCTAACATCGTCAGAAGGTCGTAAGGTGATGAGCACATATTCGTCAACGTTCGCACTTCCTTCGCAATCATTCGTAGCTTTTCAAAATTGACAAGGTTCTCGACTCTCGAGTCATTTCCCAGATGGATGAACGTTAGATCCTTTTTGACAACAGGATAGAATGGAATCTGTAAGAAAAAACATGGTGTAGTCGTGAGTTAGAGTGTAAACAAAACTTTCCCATTCTAATTTACCATTCACATTATGCGAAAACTGAACACTTCCTGCCTATGTATTAAACATTAATCTAAACATTAAGACCTCAAGTTGGTGGAAAAAATGGTTAAATATATAAGTAATTTAAAAGAAAGTTTAGGCCTATATAAATAGTAAACAAAAAATACTATTTGTACAATATCAAATATTCATTCATAGTTCAGCTGACCAATCGCGTAGCCAGGATTTTAGTTTGGGGGGGGGGGGGGGTCCTAAATTTTCTTTATTACCATTCTTACATTAAAAGTAGTAACACACAAGGAAAATTAATAACTAAAAAAGTTTAAATTTTATGTTTTTTTTAAAGCTTATGTAGGTATATACACATAAGTAAACAGAAAACAAATTACAAAAGGAGGCCAATTTTCCGTGGTTTTTGAGCCATTACTTCAATTACTTCTGTAGGCGATGGTGACATTTTACGATGAACTGAGAGGAGTGCTAGTGCTGTTAGTCTATCATTGGTCATTTTGTTTCTTAAAAAATGTTTGATCCTTTTCATAGTTGAAAATGACCTTTCTGCACTTGCTGTTGACACTGGTAATGTTGCCAAGACTCTTAACAAGTGATGAATGTTTGGGAAAAATATTTTATCACAGTTATCTAGCACTTCTGAAATAGTCATAGTTTTTTTCAAGACATCTTGCCCATGAACCCATTTTTGGCACCAAAGTAAATACTCAGCTTCCATAAAAGAAACTACATGATTCAATTTTAAAAAATAGTGACAAATTGTCTAATTTACTGGTATGTTCAGATGATGAATGAGAAGGCATGAGGATCTGGAAAGCACTTAGCGTTTCATGATTTTTTTCAAATCGGTTCTGAAAATGTCCAAAAAGATCATCTAAACAAGGAATAAATACAAAACTTCTAAAATATTGAACTTTGTTTTCAGAGGGAGGGTTAATCCGGTTGACTTGGGTTTTTACTATCCTCGGCATTTCTACATCGCAATTGAATATTTTAGAACTGATTTCTGAAGAAATTTTAAAAATTCGATCAAACTCTGAAACTGCATTCTCCCTCATTTCTACAAATCTCTCTAAGATGAGCCTAGAATAACCAAGAGCAGACACTAAATCTTGTTCAGGATCTTGAAGGTACTTTGATAAAGAATGAGTGATGCTTAAAAGCTTCTCGCAAACAACTAAAGACACAATAAAGCCACCCTTTTCAATTGACGCCAGCAAATTAGAAGCTGTTGATGAGACAGCGCGATTACATGAAGAAATTTCCATTAAACTATGAGCAATAGCTTCAAAGAGCTCAACAAAAATAATTATAGAATCATGTTTTTCAACAAATCTAGTTTGGCAAACATTTATTAGCCTAGATCTTTTACTTTCTGGAACGTACAATTGTATATTCTTTTTAAGTATGTCACCATTGTAAGAGTTATTCCTAAATAAGTTGTATATTTCAGTTACTGTTCCGATACAATTTCTTACACATGTATTAGAAAATGACGAGGACAAGACTAGGTTCAGTTGGTGACTAGTACAGTGAACAACATAGCTCTTGGATACTGCTGTTTTATTCTTGCCTGTACACCAGAAAATTGTCCACTCATTGTGCTGGCCCCATCATAGCCTTGACCAACTAAATTTTCCAATTTTAGACCTAAAGATTGGCATTTATCAATGATAACAGTGGTTAAGCCTTCAGATGACAGGTCCGTAACATGGGTAAAACAAAGAAAATCTTCATGTATATTATTTTTCTGGTCCACGTAACGAATACACAACAACAGCTGTTTAGAACCAGACACATCTAAAGTTTCATCAGCAAGAATTGAAATTAATCCTGATTCATTAGCTTGTTTAATTATATTTGCTTGAATAATGTCTCCACATATATCCAAAACTTCATTCTGTATTGCTGGACTTACATAAGAAGCATTCTTAGGACTAAGTTAATAAATGCTGCTTTAATATGTTGTCTCCACCATTAAGCGGCCCATACACGGGCGAGTTTGGCTCGCGAGCCTGGCTTGGCTCGCGCCTGAACGAGCCAGGCTTGACCGTGTATGGGCAGTTTTAAGCCGAGTCGAGGCCGAGCCGAGCCAAGCCGAGCCGAGCTAGACTCGCCACTGTCTTCTGTCCGGCTCGGCTCGTGGGTTGACTCGGCCGTGTGTGGCACCTTTCGAGTCGGGCTTGCCCCTCCCCAAGTCAGTTGCTACCCTACGCAGGAGTTTTATTCGTTTGTGTCTGTAGTGGCGAGTACAGTCAAGTTATGTGTGCTACAATGACGGCGTCCAAAATATTTATGAGTCCTGACTTCTTGACGCGATTTATAGAAGAATATAGAGGTTATAGTACCATGTTTAACGTTTTTCTGAAGAGATTAAGGAAGAAGAAAGCATTGGCGTCTCAACATTTATGGTTCACTTCGCAATGCCAAAGGAAGTACAATGTAGTGCCGAAATTTGTGTGTGTTAATTTCAAAACCTTTAGTAAAAGTGCAAAATTTGCTAAAAATGTAGCTCAAAAGGCATGGCTAAAGTGTGAAATAAAAAAGTGGTATCGTATTAGGGATAATGTGTGTGAACATCTATGAGTTGTTCATAATGAATTAGCATTTAGGTTACATCATATACTACACTATCAATCATATAAAAGTTACCATGTTTATGGAAAGTTAGAAGTGCCGACTGTATGAACAAAGTGAAGCGAGACGAGGCTTGGGAAATACTAATGCAAGTCGCGAAAGAAAAAATCCCAGAAGCAGACTTGAATTTTGTGAAGAAGAAGATTGACAGTATTAGGGCCTCTTTTCGAAAGGAGCTGAGGAAAGTGAGGGAAAGCGACCACAGTGGTGCTTCGGCAGATGAGGCTTATAAACCAGCCCTTTGGTATTTCGAACTTTTAAGTTTTACCGCAAAGCAAGAGAAGCGGTTTTAACAGATAAGTGTAAAACTGTAGTCTTTTCCTTTGTGTTATCCCCATGCTGCTCACAAAATTGGTTTCCCAGTTAGCGTAAAAAAAGGGTGTTTGAAATAAATAACTCATTGTAAAGTATTTTGAGTTCTTAATAAATTTTTCGGGTTACCTAAGTAAAATGAATTTATTTGGATGTGTTTAATTTTGTGACAAATACAATACAAAAGAAGTAAATAGATGAAGCAGTTTTTTTTAAACGCTAATTAGAATACAGTATTTACTTTAACCAAAAGTAAACTTTAACCTGCTTTGACAAACTCATATTTCCAACTGAAGTAGACGAGCCAAACTTGGAACAATCAAAACACGTGTGTGGTGATTTTCCTCCGAGCCCGGCTCGTGAGCCTAGCTCGCCGAGCCGGGCTCGCGAGCTAAACTCGCCCGTGTATGGGCTGCTTTAGCCCGAAATCTTAAAAGAGCTCTGAATTTACCATCTTTATGAACGGGTTCATTTAATAAAACAAGACCATAATTATCAGGATTATGTTCATGGCCTCGAAGTGGTAACTCATGTTCACCACAAAATATTATAGTTTCTATAATGGGCTTAAGAGCTTCACAGTTTTGTAAAATTTGTTTTTTTCATTGCGAGTCAATTTGAGATGATACGCTATCAGTTTTCATAGACATAACCTTCAAAAAATTATCAGCAGATACTGTGCATTTCTTATGATAATGGCTTTTTGAATGGCTGTCAAACTTTTCTAGGGCATCTTTCCACTTGGTAAAAGGCTTTGAAACCAAATATCCAATTTTTTCATGGGTCCCATTACCTACAGCATCAGTGCAGAAAGCAACACAAAATTTACAGTATGCACCGTCATATGCTTTTGAATAAGCCAGCCAAGAAAACGTTTGTAACCACTTTTTTTGAAAACAAAGTTTTTTCTTCTCTCCTATTTTTCTGGTTGGAAATATATAGGTATCGTCAGGCACATCTAAGTTTTGAAGTGTTTTCAGCCTTAATACTTGACAATTTTGAACAGATACATTAGGAAAATAGAAGTACTCTGCAATCTTACCAATGTCATTAGTATTACTTGCTACAGTTGCTACAGGACATTGCGTAGGACTAACTGAAACTGATTTAATCTTTTCAAGTTCTTCATTTAAGCTCGAAGAAGACGCACAACAGTCACTAAACTCTTTCTGTAAATTATTAACCTCAACAACTTGCACATCTTTATGTTTAATTTCACTTGGATTTTGCGGAACTTGTCTATGTTTAAAGACATCATTAATGCCAGATTGATTTAATCTAAGTTTCATTTTAAAAACAAGTAAAATAACAAACAAAACTCACCGTTTACCACTCAGAAAATATACAAGATCAACGCAAGAAGCATAACATAACTCAAAGCTTACTACCGGGCTCAAGTAGGAATAGGCCTACTGAGCCCGGAATTGACAATTATGCTGAGACGTGTTAAAAACCGAGTGAGCCCGGAATCGAGTATTAGGCTGAGGTGTGATAAAAATCGAGTGAGCCCGGAATAGAGTTTTAGAAATTAACATACTGCAGACGTCTCGTCAGTCGTCTGTACAAAGTATGTGTCATTTAGAACATTTTTAGAGCTTATTTATCGCTTAAGGCATATATTATGCTGTATAAGTAATAGTAGTCATGTATTAATAATGAAATGGGCTTACCTTTATTCCATAAGATATTCAAATACCAAACCAAGAGATCCGCCTGTACAAACTATCACGCACATATTATTAAATAGATGACTATCCAAAATTTTGGGGGGTCCGGACCCGTCGGACCCCCCCATGGCTACGCCCTTGCAGCTGACGGAAGAGATGGCACATTAATTAATCACCTATGTACTCCAATATTTCCATTAACAGCTGATTTCATACTTTCAATCAATAATTTGTACTTAAATGTTTAGGTAATGTTCATATTCAGGAGAAGCTATAAATTATGTTATGATTTCTACATTCATTATTATTAGAGTAGGATTTGATTAATACTACAACTTTATTAAAATGAAAGAAATTTTATTGGGGGTTGTAGTGGAAACTCCTTTAGTTGTTTAGGCTACAAAAAAATTTAAATTATGTTTTTTACTAACTTAAATTTAGAAAACTTTTTTTCTAAACCATAACTGCTGAACAAAATGAATTTTCAAATTTGAACTTACAATCGGAGGCTGCGACTGTTCACTGCTAACCAACTGCCGGTATTTACTCATATTTCTCGAAGGATCCATTAGGTCTTGCAGGTCACTAAACAGTCTTTGATATTTATTTGGTAGTTTTTCCCAGGACATGCGCAGCCTACTAACGGCGCCATGACCCAATCCGGAGACAATCGCAAACATTGAGTTGAAGTTTTTACATTCTTTACATTGGCCTGGAAATAAATCAACATTAATAGAAACCTGATCAAGTAACTTGTCAAGAAATGCACTTAAAACACTATAAATGACCAATCTTTTCTTAATTTGATTTTGATCCATTTTATATGACATTATCGCCAGACTAAAGAAAATATAACAAAAATACCATTTGTTTAGATTTTAAACCTAATTATTAGAACTATACCGATAACCACTGTTCACATCCAACCTGAATAATGTGACCACAAACATCTTTATTTTTGTATATGTTTACGACGAGTTATACTCAGATTTCGTGTAGTGTTAGTGTCATGTGTTAGTACAAGCGTAACGAAGCCGACAGTGTTCGTCGAAACAGCGCTGTAGTTAGACCAACAAATACGGACTGAAGACAACCTACTCGAAGAAATTATAATAGTATATTAAACAGTTCAAGGCAACATATAGTATTCAAAGTGATACTTCACACCATAAAAAAAGAATTACAAATTATTCCTGAACGAAATAGTTGTTTACAAATAGTTTTCCATCACCAAACATCATGAATTGTAGAGAAAACTCAAAATTTAAAAATATTACGCCGCATTTAACGCAGCTATTCAGCACCTTCGTGAGTAGATATATGAACTTATTTAATTTTAATTTAACCATAAAACTTACACAACATTTTATAAATTTGCTCACCTCACGTCAGTGTCAGCTGTGTAATCGAATTATTTAGTATTTAAGCGATGCATTATAAATGCAAAAAACGTTCAAAAGAAATTTGTCACACAGTAGAACTCTGGTAAGTCAGCTCTCTTTTTTACAAAAAAAAAGTTAAAAAGTTATGCTGTGTATAAAAATTCAAAATAAAATACTTATTGTTTTTAATCAACAACAGAATGCACACGAAAATTGTGAGTCATTTCAGCTACACTTTAATCACAGACAACACTCCTGCACTTACTTATCCCATGTTCACTTCAGTTTTGAACATCTGCTTTGTTATCAATGTGCTGGGTTTTTACAACGTTGTTATGGCAATAGAAACAATGTTAGAATAGATAAAGGTGAACCTTTGAAAAAAATTGTTCCTCCAATCAGATTAAGGATTTTGGTTGTCTGTGATTGGAAGAAAAATGATCAAACAACAGTTTAGATAATCTGTGTAAAGCCAAAAACGTTGAATTAGAAACACTAGACGATGCATTATTTGTTTGCTAATGTTTTATTTTATTGCTTGTTCCACATTCTCTGGTTAGCCCAGCCCGGCTTTTACCGTAGTTGATCCGACTTAATGACGTTCTACTGAACTGGGGGTTATATGTCAGTACTCGTATAGTACGATTAATTCAACAGATTGATTCGATTGATTTTAATTGATTTTTCCCATCAGCATTTATAATAATTTTTTACTTAATTTATACTTCAATACATTTTGTAGAGTTATTCACATGTGTATAGATTTTTATGGATCTCTCAAAAAGTTATAATATAATCCATGGTATAACAAAATTCTCATGTGATATTCAAATATCAAACGTGAAAATCACTAATTTAAACAATAAATACTCGTTGGAATTAATACTTACGAGCTACTTTAATGAACTGTTTGATGATCTTTGATCTTCTGACTAGATTATGTTCGGAGCATACTTCCGTGACAACCCAGAACATTTCTCTGTTCACCAGCTGCAAAAAAACAAAACTTATTAAATACAAATTATTTTCTATAATCAACGTACGATTTTAAAAACAACAATTTTTTATCGGTAACAGAAACAATTTATCTGATATCGCACTCACCTCAGCAAATTGCGACAGCATGGGCACGCCGTATCTGCTTTTCAGTTCAAACAGATCGTCAACATATTCCGTGCTTTCGATCTGTCTAAATATGCTGAAATCTTGTAAAGTCAGTTGAACAGCGACTTCGACAGCATTGAGTTGCAGAAAATGGACTTGACTTTCACGGATCAGTTCCGTCGCTAAATCGTCGCCCACTAGTGTCTCCGTACTGCCGTTGGTTTTTAAGTAGTACCTGAAAAATATAACAAATATTGAAAATTGTGCCGAACCACATAATGCAATACAGTTTTAATGCAATACAGTAAAAGACAAATACTTTCTTCATAAATCATTTGTTTTTATTTTTAGTAACAAATTTTTTCCAAATTTTTGGCAGTCATTTTAAAATAAATATGAGATTTAAAATATTTTGAGATCAAAGTAACTGTTATGGTTTTGGTGACTGCACTATTTTAATAGTTATAATCATTTAAGAGTAACACAGATTTTGTTTATGGAAAATATAAGTGAGTAGATTTCTTTGAAAATTCAAATTTCTATCCCAATCACTTTGACAAACTGATTTATTATTGACTTTTCTTTTATCCTCGGAGTAACACAGTGCCCGTGGTTCATTTTTTATTAATAACAGCAGAAGAATATTTAAAAAGACAACCATATTTTCATAGTAGAAATTGTTCTTTTTAGACCTCGAAAACCAGCAAATGGATATTTATATTAATCAAATTTGTATAACCCTTTCAGCAATGCGGCCCCCAAGTACTAGTCTTCAAGGATTAGCAAAAAAAAAATACATGAAACTTTTAAAGGAGTAAGGAAAACTTCAAACTTTAAAAAGTTACAAAATGACTTAGTTTTACTTTATTATAGAGTAAAAATCAAAATAATATTAAGAACAATATCAACTTTTTAACAATTACAGTAGAGCATCGATTATCCGAACGTCAGTTATCCGAAAGCGGAAATGTACAGTAAATAAATAAGTACAGTACTGTACATAATTCCGAATTTAAAATTTTTGACTCGCATAGTCAGATGAGTTGTAGACTTCACAGAGTTTGTGCGCTCAACGGAACAGTGGCCACTGTTGAGTCAGCCAGTCGCTAGCGGCTAGCTAGTACACGGTGCTGTAAGTTTGCGAGAAAAAAGTGTTTTCAACCTGATCTGTTGCTTAATTTTTAATTCAGTTGTGTGTTGTACTGTATAACAGTGGTTTCTATATGACTTTGTACAGTAACGATTCTGGGGAAATACCAAGTGGGCCTAGTCATGAAGAAGCCTTTGTAGCATTTAACTCAGCCAGGGAGTGGTAAAACAAGAAGAAACTGGCCCAACTCAACTTCTTTTATGGAAAAGGATGCATGATTTGGCAGCAAAAAAGAGACAATCTAGTTTACTATTAAAACTATTAAAGATTTGTTTAGTTTTTTAATAGCCTACTGGCAAATGTCCGAACAAGTAATTATAATAAATAACACTCATATGTTGTGTCATTTTCCTTCTTGGGCATTGTTTTGATGTTTTCACATACAACACATTTCCTTTGAAGCTTGGCCAAAGTGACACGCCGTAATTACCGCAAAAATAGAATAAAAACTGTGAAAATATTATCCGTACTAAACTTTATACCTGAAAAAATTTCAAAACGGCTTTACCCCTTAGAATACTCATGTAAGGGTTAATATTGCTCATATATATAATGTTTTACCAACAATAATTACCTGCTACTTAGACCAATCCTTTCGGCCAAGTTCTGCAGCTGGTCTGGAAGCCTCCTCTGTTTGATGATACCTCCTTCAGCTACAGAGACTTCACAAAGAGAGAAATGTGAACTAGGTTCAGTCATTCCAAACTCTTGAAGTGCCAACATCACCACTTCATGAGCTGTTGTTTCCTGTTGTAAACAAAGTTTGTTTAAATTAACATATAATAACACATATATAACTATTTAAAGTTAATTTAAACACTAGTTTCATGATACAAACATCAAAGTAGTTTTGAAAAATTTCACCATTTTGAATCCTTTTAGCTACCCCCAATTTTTTTAACGTTATCACAAGATTCCACTTTGTTGACATGAAACAACACAATGTATAAAGTTCAGTTTATACAAGCCACAACACACGAAAACAACTATATGGACGCTTGCCGAGCAGACTACTTAACCTACTTCTTAATCTAGGAAAGTACTTACTTTATGCACCAAAAGGTATTTGCATGTCTGATCCGATTTGTACACTTTAAGGACATGTTCAGGATAATCTGAAACTCTAAGGTCATCATAACACATAGACATGAGATCCGGATTGCTGTGGTATAATGTTGTTTGACCTGAATTCTGTTGGTGAGCCAGAGAACTATCATCACATACACCATCACTGTAACACATAGTGATTGTATTAACACATGCAACAATTCTTCACTACATGCTGTAATGAACACGGGCTAGAGGAATGTCCTAAAAAATTCTTTTTCTAAACTTATGTATTTGAAGTTATCTAAAAATCTATAACAATCTCGATGAATTCTTTTAAATTGATAATGTTTACTATCGGTATCAGTGGCGGATTTACATATTTGGGGGCCCATTGGAATTTGTTTGGGGCCCATGTCTACCGTTAACTACATCAAATCCTTAACCCTCCCAGTGGCAGACTGCCCAAAGTGACGTTCTCTCAGGCGCAAGATGCAGCTATTTCGACAATTAGCGAGAATTTGCATACATTTGCATTTTTGATTAATTAATTCACTTACAATTATCCAATCGTAATAAAACCGGCACCGTTGGAAAGAAAATGAATTAAACTTTAATTTTTGTATTTAAAACTTTTTCGTAAAACGTATATTTACATTCGTAATCATCGTTTCAAAATTGTAGAATGTCAAACAGCTGTTTTACGTGCAACATCGCGATGTTAAAAACGTAAAACTTCATCATTTTCAACGGTCTGCAACTCCTCACAGTTGTCAATTGTCACAAAGATCATCACAGCATTGGATTCATTAGACTTTTATCTTTCAAGTGGTATTTTTAAATCATCTGTGACTACATTTAATTATGAAATCTAGATTTTAGAATAAAGGCTTGTTATTGGTCTAAGATTGGGCCAATAAGGAAGCATTTTGTAAATCGATTTTTACTATCAGAAATCGATTTATTCATAAGATGTTTAATATACTGTTTTAAAGAAAACATTCTAACGTTTATTCTATGTTCAGTTCAAATAATTTAGGTGAAATTTAGTTGGCACAGACATAATGTAAATGAAGCCGTCTAACCATTTTACACTCTGATCTCACTGTAAGTTTTATTCATCTTGATATTTTAGTGAATTGAAAGTGTTTATAGTTTATAAAATAGTGTTATATTGTGTTTTAGTTATAAATAAATAAGTGTAGATTGTGTTTGAGTGAAATTAGGCTTATAACAGTGTTCTAATAAAACGGTAAGTGAAGAAATAATAGAGCCTAGAAATAAGGTTTTAGGTTAAATTGCCGCTTTGATATTTTGATTTTTCATTACAAAATGTAAAGTTATTTGAAACTGGGTAGAATGCTATTCGATTCTACATTTCATTCTCGAATTTTTGGTATAAAAAAAAACATTGTTTGAAGTAAAAAATGTTTAGGCCAAGTCACTTTGAACTTAGTCTGATTTGCAGGTTATGTAGTAAAAACATTCAAAGTGTTATTTTGAACTAAACAATTGTGAAATTGAAAGATATTTTTACATATTTCTATTTAGAACTAAATTATAAAACTTTTGTATATTTTGAAAAAAATTACAAAAATGTTTTACTATTTTTTATGTAGGCATAAAGTTGTTTTTTTTCCTTCCGTTACTAAACATTTTTTGCTTTCTAAGCTAATAATTTTTACAATTTCAAAAGAAACAAATTTTTAGTGGCATATTTGAATTCTTTGAAGTTTCTTCTACAAAAAAGCTATGGAACACTTTTGGATTGGGGTTCATTTACTATTTTTGGCGAATTTTTAAAAATATGCTTGCAAAACGCTAAAAACAGGCTTTTCAATTTTAGCTTTAACCATGCCACTTGGAGGGTTAAGGAGAAATTTAAATTAATACCAGTAATATGATATAATAATATAGTATTTAACAAGTCATAAACTATCAAACAAAAACCTTACAGTTAGTAGATTTAATATTTGCAAAATCAAAAATCCATCATTTCCTTTGTAAGGTTTGGGGACCACAGAACTATGTCTAAGGGCAACTCTGTGAAACTGGTTGGCGTAGGCCTAATGGTGGGCTCAGGTTCTACTTTTGTATTACTTAGGGCTAGGCCTAGGCTGGGTTCAGTGTTATGCAGGCTAAATTCAACTGAATACGAGCAACTAGGCTTGGTCCTAGTGTCATCTATATTTATGCTGAAATCGGATTTAAGAAGTGAACAAGTGGGCAACTTTGTGTAACATTTCAGGCTGAATATTCCTTTTCCGGTTAATAAACTCATAAATGGGTCAACTTGGATTTGAATTGTAGGCCTACCTGCAAAATTCTCTTCAACTTCAACTGTTAAGGTCATCATATCTTTCTGGTTTCTTAAAGAATTTTATCATACTGTCTTTCACGAGACTTTCTTCTGTTTTACTCTTCTTTTTCATCTTTGTAGCACCAGACTTGTAAAGTTCGTTTCATACTGATGATTTAAACTGATTTTATACTGATCTTTTGTGGTAAAAGATCGTCCTTTATAAGCACTTCACAAAACAAATGTTGTTATAAATAATGTAATCACTTTAGAAGGTAGGCAAAATGAATACGCTCACACTATAGAACGACACACAAGTTTGAGGTTATGAAGAAGAAGAACTAACCGTTATCCTGCCAGATGCGGAACGACGGAACAGAACGGGACAGCGAATCTCCTGAATATCGAATATTGATTAGTATTCACGATGTTTGAAACATTGATTAGTAGAAAAAGGAAGTGGTTAGTACAGTAATAATCTGTTAGTACAGTATTACTGTTACTTACTTTGTATTTAGTTTATATTAGTGGTTTATAAATAAAAATAAAGGGCCTTTCATCCTTTTTAAATACATGTACTTATTTAAAGTAATAGACTATATATTTGGGGGGCTTGCACAATTCAAACATGTGCGATATGGTAAATCCGCCCCTGACTGGTATTATTAAATGATGAAACACAATTTCAAGACAATAGACCTACAATATTTTTGCCGTAGTTTTAAAATGATCTAAAAAACAGTACCAATGTCTACCGAACGAACAAATATCAAATAGTAACTTACGTAATAATGTTTTTAGGCAGAATGTTCATCTTCATGAGTGCTCTCTGTAACCTCTTCTTTGGCCCTAGAGTCATAAACCCTCCTCCTTTGTTAGGTGTTGCCACAGCAACATGAGGTTTAGAAGGCGAAGGAGGTATAGGTGCTGGTGGTGGAGGAGGCGGTGGAGGTACTTCAAGTCTTGCTCTAGGATCTGCCTGTAATCTCGCAATCTCATTGGTCTTTCTCCCTCGTGCTCTTGGTGATGTGTCTGGTGTTTGCAGCATCTCTTTGAACGCTGAATAATTAGAAAATATTTAATTAACTATTAAGACTTTCAAAACTTTTAGAACAAACTTCAAGGTATTTCAGAACTATATACGAATGCGTTTAATTTAATTTGCATATTTGTAGACCAAATCACTATTAATTATAAATTATTTTAGTCCGTCTCGTGACTTTTTGACGTAGTTATTAAGACATGTTTCGGAGCCGTAACTCCATCATCAGGTCACTTTCATTTTTACCCTGAAGAGATTGTCGCATATTAAAATAAATGCACTTTACACAGACACATGAAATTAAAATTAAAAAGTGCATGTCACTGTAATATGTGCGCACCCTAATGTGTATGGTTTAGTATTCCACGTACAATTGCAGTGACATGAGCGTTTCAATTTTAATTTCAAGTGTTTGTGTAAAGTGTATTTATTTTACTGTCTGATGATCGCTTCGGTGTGAAACTGAAAACAACCTGATGATAGAGTTACAGGTCTAAAAAATTTTGTTTTAATAACTACGCCAAAAAGTCATGAGACGGTCCGAATTAGGGAAATTTATAATTAATAATACGTTCAAGCATTGTTTCTGGTCCAAATACCATTCACAATATCAATATAAAAATTTCAGTATTCAGTTTTTCATACAGCCATTTGGTTTTTTGTCACTAGTAAATCTTTATCTCAAAAACAGATTGGTGTACTAAGTTGTAATTCTGCATAGAGTTTTATAGTATAAAGGCCTAACACTCAATTTTAAAATACATGTAAAAATTCATAACATACAACAGGCTGTCTTTTTTAATGATAAAAAGTCTTTCTACAAAAAGTATTTTTTTATATAGGTCATAGTAATTAAATAGGTAGGTCATATTACAACCGAATTATGAAAAAAAACTGAAATTTTTACTTCGTTCTTTTCTAAAACAAACAGCCTAAAATCAAAATGTTATTCCGGTTTTTATATAATTACTTACCTAACAAATTGGATTTAACTGTAATGCTCAGGTGCGTTGTGCCTCTAAGGATTTCAAGAGCCCGTGCATGACTAACATGTTCGAAACTTTGGCCGTTAACTTCTAAAATTTGGTCTCCACGTTTTAGTCCAACGTCTTCAGCTTTCGACCTTTTGTCCACCTAAATATATTATTAGCTTTTATACAACTTCTTTAAATAAAAAATATATGATTTAAACTTGTTTTATTTATAAACCCTTGTCTTCTATTATAATAACAATAATTAACAATGTTGCTAAATCAATCAATATTAATCACACAAGCTAATTGACAGTGTTACCACATTCACATGGTAAAGTGAATTTTTATCTAATTTACGATTTTTTTTATATAACAAAATAAATAGTAGTTTATCTAAATATTACCAATGTATACATTATTGTGAAATTAAAAAGTGTTCTGTACTTTAAAGAACAAATTAAGTCTGATGTAATACAATTTTTACAAGTAGGCCTACCCGAAACGGTTTTTTTTTTAGAAACAAATATCACAGCTATTACTTAAGACTCGACAGATCCAGCCACCATCTTGAATTTCAACTCCCATAAGAGCAATTTTAAATGTGTAACAAGATTACTGGAATAATAATGATTAGAACATTATTCTGAATATACCATTTTAAAGGTTAAGACAGTCCGAATATAGATATCACTTAGATTATAAAATTTGTTTTGAAATAAATTCGTTCTTTGACTTTAGGGTTGGCTGTAGTAAAACAAAAAGCAACCTTCGACTCCCTATAGCGGAGGTGGTTACGCGGACATTGCTCATCCTAAATCCATTTAAAACCCGCAATTGTTCAAATAGCGTTTTTTTTTTTAAATACCAAACTCTTGGGGACAAAATTCTTCATCCGAATGGCTTGGTAATTTTTCGCTATAATTAATAGTTACAACGTAAAAATATTTAAAATCACCCTATAGCGGCGGTAGGCTACAAGGACATAGCTCAGCCTAAATCCATTTAAAACCCGCAATTGTTCAAATAACGTTTTTTAAAAAAATACAAAATTCTTGGGGACAAAATTCTTCATGCGAATGGCTTGGTAGTTTTTCTCTATAATTAATAGTGACAACATAACAAAATATTAAAAATCAATGTTTTAAATTGTTAATAAATATTAAACAAAATGTTTTTCTTAGTTTTGGAAAAGCCACTTGCATACATATTGGCCATAGCTTTAAAATGACATATCGTTCATAACTATCCGATTAAAAATAAAGGAAAAGTTAGGATTTTAATTTAACATTGGTCTTATGGAGTGTCAGCCAAGCTTACGATTTTGTTTTTAATTAAATAATTCAATATCAAAAATGTAAAAAGCTTACCACATTCGAAGTTTAACTACCTGAAACGAATATAAAAAATAGGTGTAAAATTTACCTTTTTTACTCTATTCAATCCTTGTTACTATAGCTGTGACAAACGTGGTTTCAGGTTATCCCATCTTCCGGTCACACAAATTAATTAAATAAATAAAACCATTTCTCTCTCGAGTGAGATCGTTGTAAATACACTTAACACACAAGAGTAACACAACACATAAAACGTCTGTAACCCTCTAGTTTCCGCCTTTAAGAAGCTACCCTATATATCCTATCGGAAGTATGAAACGTACACAAAGTCAATGCTAGAAGTATATAGCTTTGCCATTTGGAGAGCTGTGTTCATCTCAAACATTCCTGCCAAGCCTTAAGCACGCCTACCTCATTATTTCTATACACCAATTAATTTACTATAAAACTAAATCAAAAGCAGAAAAGCAACATTACTTTAAAATATATTTATAGTTAAGTTTTTATAATTGTTTTGATGTTACTTCCAACACATTATCTACTATAATAATATTATTATGTAAACAACTTCTTAATTTAAACCGCTATAGATGTTTATGATAATTGTAAAATTATATCCCTTTTTTCATCATTTAGGATGTAGTCATTCATTATTAACGTCTATTTTATTTTCAATAGTCTCCTTCAAGACTGATTGAATTAGTTACCAAAGGTCATTAATTTTATTTTCAGGTAATTTCAGTTTAACCTTCTGATTCCAGCCAGTTAAAACTCAGTTTAATCTCAAAATTAAAGTCAATCTTAATAGATACAAAATTGTGTTACTGGATTTAATTTAATCTCAGTTTAGACCACGTTTGATAAAACGGCCCTATGACAACAGGCAACAGGCGGTGAACAAATTTAAACTCTTCAAATTAAATTCTGCACAACACGGGTGTACAAAATTATATATAAAAGATAATATTATAAAATCTGTTCTTTTTCACAGTTAAACTAACCTTGGAGATGAAAATACCGAACCCTCGTTCGTAACCACCCAGCACAGAGAAATGTAAGACCTCGTCTCTACTCGGCCTGGCTAAAGTAACGCATCGCGATCGGGCTTTAGCCGCGCAAGCAATGTTCAGCAGCCTCAGTTGACCGGTCATCTTTTCCTTATCCAGTCCGCACTCGAATGTCTCTAAAAACTCCATCATCGACGGATCCGTTTCAAAGTCGGTGAAGTGATTGTTTACCCACAACAACACCACTCTCGTCACTCGGTCTCTGCAACTGGATTCGTTGAACCTGGAACCGAGTTGAAATTTGTCAATAATTAGAAGAAAAGGCTGGGTGTTAAGACTGCAAATCAAACACTGGTAATCTATTTTAAACTATAAATACGTAAATTTAGATGTTCCTTACCAGTTTAACAGCTGATTAGTAACCGTCACAGAACTATCAATGAATGTTCTGTGAGTCAAGAGAAAATCTTCAACATATGTTGGGTCTATCACAGAATTCTCCTCAACAAGCTGCAGCATTAGTTTCTCAGGTGTCGCCTGAAATCACAAATTAAGGTTGTTTTGATGAGCTTTCGCTGAAATATGCTTGTATAAAGCCCCCACAATTAATTACTCTAATAATCAAAATTAATTTTATTTACAATGCTGTTGTGTGAGATATGTCTGACAGGATTTACTTCAGGGTTAATATGGAACTTTAGTCATTCATTTCTCTGACTTTCCCTGATTTTTTCTCAACTTCCCAGATAAACTCATGGTATATTGAAATTATTTTACTACAGCATTTGCATTACAATTTAGTAACATACATTCTGTTGAAAATATTTCTGCTTTCTCCTCAACAGCTGTACTCCTTACATCACCAGACAAAGAAAGCAGGTGTATTTCAGTATATTATCCCAGTACAAACAGATTTAGTTTAAAATAAGCTATGTTTACTAAGTTCTATGCGTAGTTGTTGATTAATAGAACATTTTCCTGAGAATATAGAACTAAATATTGAGAGGAAACAGTAAATGTTCACTTTTCACTGTTTAAATTCCTCAAGTCCATTTAACTGAACTTACAATACAAACTAGGCTCTCTTGAATATAATATAAAGATATTATAAATCAAATTTTATTTAAAAATCTGAAATTATAGCATCACCCCGTTTGGTAACTTACAAAATAGGCTTAAAATAATATTATTTTAAAACAGGAAAATGGGTGGAATTTTCAGTACTTTTCAGCAAAAGTAATTTTTTAGTCCTTTTTAAAAGCGGACACTTTTTAGACTTTTAACATACTGCTGAAAATTTCCTTATGAAAAAAAAACTGCTTCAACAGCTTCTATTCTAGAGAGCTGGGGGTAAGAAAGACTCCTCAGTTTTTGCATCATTACAGATCAATGATTTTCCTCAACTTTCCCTGACTATTTTACGAATTCCCTGATTTTACCCGAATATTTTTTATTTTTTTGACTTTCCCTGACCGTTGAACCCTGCACTTAGAAATATCAAAACTATTTTTAAAATATTTTGTGCTTGAAAATGTTTGATACACCTGTAAGGTATTATAGGTGTAGGTATTATAGGTAATTATAGGTATTCACTCATATAATTTGAAAGGAAACTGGCGGGTCCAAATTTGTATGAAAAATATGTTTTATATTCATGGGGTATATGTTGATTCAGTGCTTGGGAGCCGTCACTAGACTCAAACTCACTCTTCTTTGATTTAATATTATTTACACTGCCTAAATCCAAGTAATAAGTCATCCACTATTCTATCGCTGTTACAAGGATTTGAACGTCTAAACTAGGAAAACAATGTTTTTCATCATAAATTGTTATATCTATTCTGTGAAGATCATACGACAAACATAAAATAATAATAATTGCCATGACAACATACCCTGATCACAACAGGACCTCTTCGACCACCTTCCAAAGCTCCTCTTTGCTCAGTCACCATTACAAGAGTACCGTTTTCTTCATGCCGCCTTGTGTTCTCTTCTCCCTGATGTTGTATTTTATAGTAATCTGTCTGCGTTATACAAACAAACTGACAGTCGTCACAGCGAGTTCGCATTACACCTTCGTGATAGAGTCGGTCCAGTGTCGGTAGAGTTCCAAAACTGTAAAAGCCAAAGAAACTTGTCAGATTCAATTTAAAATGATAAAATTTACTTTTTTTATTTATTCTTCACCTTACTGGAGAGCTATTAACTTGTAATATAATTAATTAACTCACGTCTGCTCGCCCAATTATTTTTGTTTTCACTATGGCCGTTTTGGCTTTTTATTCATCTAAGGTCACGTGCGTCTTTTCGGTAACATTACACTTCGTCACATTTTTAAACAACACATTTACAAACTTTGACATACATTTAAAAAGTTAAAAATTAAAAATACTGACACTTTTACAAACAATTATGTAGGTTAAAAATACTTTATTAAGTGACAAGTAGAATTTTCAGTGAAACGTATTATTTGATCTTCTATCAAGATTAGAACCACTAGATAACTGAGATAAAGTCTGGTCAGTACACTATCAACTACTGTATAGCCGACTACACAATCCCGTGAAATGATAAAGACTAGTCTTCTAAAAAGTTTGCTTCTTAACAATAAGTATTTTTAAGCTTAATAATTGTTTGTAAAAGAATGAGTGTTTTTTAATTTTTAACTATTTAAATCTGTCAAAATTCGTAAACGTGTTGTTTAAAAATGTGATGGAGTATTATGTTACCGAAAAGACACACATAATCATGATTGAATAAAATCCAAAACAGCCATAGTGCAAACAAAAATAATTGGATGTGAGTAAATTAATTCTATTATAATAAAATGTATTTATTGTAAAAAAAATAGGCTTCATAAAAAATTAGTAAAACTATTCATTCAAAAGAGATTGTAGATTGTATCATATTTTGCTCAGGAAAAGCAATCTGGAGAAAAATCTAAAAAAAAATGTTTGTTAATAAAAAATTATTAAATATTACAGTAATTTAACTACCTAGAGTTTTCTTCTTTTTGTTTAAATTGTCAATTAAGAATAAATATTTATTTTTGACCCTTTAAAATAAAATTGTGTCAAACAAATACTTTTGTCATTTGTAAATGATTATATTTTTATTATTCTGTGGCTATATTTTTTACTGAATTAAGGTGGGTTTACACTGAAAAATGTTAAAAACATTCCACCATGTTCTCTGAATAGGAAATAACGAAATGTTATTGACATGTTATAAATGATTGACCGTCGCCTGATTCTCCTTTGGTTTTTCCAATTCACCCTGGAACTGTCCGATAATTGTTCTCACTTTTTTCGACTTCCGTCCACTTATAATAAAAAACACAGAAAATATGCTGCCAAGCATAATTTTTTCCGCTTATCTTTGTATCTTTAATTGTAGAATTCCACAAAATTCATTCTTACGGTATTCTTTGGTCAACTACATAATTTCCTCCTTTGACCACTCCATTCTTAACTTAGCAAAAAAAATAGAGGCTATGGAAAATTAAACTAAGCACTACACAACTTGGATTGTGTAAACAGTATACCCAACAGTTTCACAGTTTTAGTGGTACAATCTGTATTCAAACAGTTCAGTAAAAAGACCAATTTTCCAGTTTTACTGTTGATGAAAACAAGAGAGTTTACTTTGAACCAATGCAAAGCTTTTTCCAATGCTTTGTCCTTCTGTAATTTTAAAACTTCAATACTATTAGCACTGTTTAAAAAACATGATGTCGTCTGCCTACAGAATAGACTTACAAGACATATTAATAGAAAAGTAATTTGAAGCCGCAATAAAGAGGAAAAAGCCCACAACTGATTCCTAATTTTTACGTTTTAAAATTAGACCAAACCTGGCCTTAATCCTTAAACGACACACAATCAACAACATAAAAGAATATGACATTTACAAAAATTACAAAAGCGATTTAGATCACATTTGAAAAGAAAAATTGAGTTTTGTCTCTATAATATTGCCTTTACGATATTATGACCACCAAAAAACCAAACAAATCTAGAAGATTCTAACACAGTAAAAAGTACAAAAATAATAAGAACCAAATAGTCCTACAACTCTTTAAATTAGAATACAGACGTATTGTTCATAGAAAGTGTTTAATTGCATTTATTTAAATATTTGTTTTTATGTAACCAACATACTAAATGTAAATTCAGAGTTGTGCAACATTTTGAGAGTGGACTTAACCCTTCCCGCGCTGTAGACGAATATAACCGCTCAGTTTGACTTTGCCTAAAATGCTGTGGACAAATATACTCGCTTTTAAACATTGAGTCTAAATAGTTTTTTTAATTTGGCCGCTTGGAGTGCAGCAGTTATTGGGTAACAAATGCCTTGGTTAAAAAACATAATGGCGGTCGACTCTGCCCTCCGACTGTTGTGGGAGGAGCGCTAAATTGGCGCGCTACACTATTCGTGCTCTGTTTCGAGTAACGCTAACGCTGTAAACGAACTAATTCGCAAGTCAGTTCACTTGCAGACTCCGTGCGAAATAAACCAACTTTGACAAAACAATCTATTTTTTCCACCCATGTCTCATTGTTTGGTATAAGAAAATCAAAAAAAAAAATTGAGCGTTGACTTATTGAGAACTTATTTTTTTGGAGGCATGTAGCGTTACAGTGTGAGCAGTCCGAAATTTCAGTAGCGCGGGAAGGGTTAATAGCTGCTCTGAAGATGGCGCCTTTGGTAGTGAAACATGTAGCCACAAAATAATAAAAATAAAATCATTTACAAAAGACTATAACTGACTAAAAGTATTTATTATAAAACATATAGTTCTAAGGCTAAATAACAAGGACCATAATTTAGTTGTTTTCTAGAATTTTAGAAAGTTTTCTAAATTTAATTAGTTTTTTAGTTTCAGCAATTAATTAGCCTAGAAATTATTCTCAATCAGTATTTCTGTTGAATAATCACGGCAATATTTCCGGTAATGTTTCAATTCAATCACTTAGCATTTACATCAAAGGCATATTTTACAAGTTACCATTTACTTAGCAAAAGCTAAATAAACAATGTGGTCTATAACAATCGCAAAGCGTTCTGTTTATATTAATTTGAAAATAGTATCTTTTACCTGTCTCCTAGGTGTAGATGTTCGACAGGACGTTCTGCGTGTTCAACTTCGACATGCCCGTTGATCAACACACTCCACGAGTCAAGTTCTTCGCCATCGTTCATCACTATGGTACCAGCTTTTTCGACAACGGCGAATACCTGTTATATAATAAAGACAATTTTGATTACATAGAGCGTAAAAAATTACTAGCTACCGTTACTTTAAATACATTTTCAACTTTATAAGGTATAAACCATTTAAACTAACGTTGGTGTTTCAAAAAGCAAAAGAGTAACGATATATAGGTAGCTTACTTTTGCAGTCGCCAAAATGGTATTGATATTAATTTTGTCAAACAAATTGTTACAGCGAATGAAAATATAGTACACTAAACCTAATTAAATGTACTGAAAAGAAAGAGTTAACAAAAGTAGCAAAACATTTTTTTTTTCATAACACGATATCTAAAGCCCTAAAAAGGTCATTGGGGTGTTAAAAAAAGGTAATTTCTTAAACTACAACTTTCTAATTTAATTTTTGTAAAAAGTCCACCGTTAACTCGCTAAAGCAAAAAAAAAATTTTTTGTACCTTTTGAACCAAACTAACCCTCTTCCGGATTGGGGAAGTTGGTAGACTGTTTCTACAATCTTTATGATAACAAGAACCTGTTGGCAACATTACCTGGCAACTTACCTGGGTGTATTCATTCTAACAAAAGCTTTATTTTTAAGCTTTTATATTATCCGTACTACACTCACAAAGGATTGTAAGAGTATTCAAAAGTGTACATTATTTTTAGCTCTAGAATCATTTTAAATCGCCCCATATAATTGTTTTAACTAAAATTAAGTTCCATGTGTGCTAGACTTATACTAAACTATATTTTTTATAAATTGTAAGATATAACTGTTCAAACCGAATCAAATTTTTCAGATCAAAACTTCTGAATCTTTCAAGAAAGGCAATTTGACTTACAATTTGTTCGACACATAAATATAATATTTTTACCAAAGTATGCAAAGTTCATTAAAGAAGATATCCTCAAAGTATATTATATCTTCACTTACCATAACACTGCAAAGCGCTTTTCGTACAGATAACGTCATGTTCTGGAATGCCTTGAGGTGTTGCGTTAATTCTAAAAGTATTTCTATGTCATCTTCTGTTCTTTCCGAAGGATCTTTTTCTAAACATTCTCTCACCGTATCCCTTACTGTCAAACTCTGTAACAGAAATATTCAATCCGTCGCAATTAAATAAAAACCAAATCACAGTCAAATTCAATTTATCCAGAATCTCCAGCAATTATATACTGTTGGAGGATTGTTTGTTTGTTCTCTTTCTAACTTATTTACATTATAACACAGTGGAAAACATTATTCAAACATATTATATCACAAATTTAATACAGATTGTTTCTAAATGTCCGTACTAAGTAAATCTAGAACTAAATTAATAATTTATCAAGGAAGCTTTGGCTAAATAACGCAATGTGTCATCTTACAGAATAAGTCTTCTGCAACAGGTGTTGAAGTAATTTTTTCTTTAAATATACGCTGTATGACCTTTAATTAAAAAAAAAAAAAAAAAACACCTTCTAGTAAATCCCTGTTTAAGAACTTGGAAATATTGACACGATCTGCTATGTATATTCTAGTCTACTTTATTTAGAACAACACCGATTTATACAATAAACCAAAAAACCTCAGTATCAAGAGGGAAAATAACTTTATATTGATCAAATATAACCTAAATGTAGCCCCAAAAACTCTTGATTTTGTAGGTAAACATGTTTTCTGCTTAAGGCTCAGGAGTGAAAAAATATTTCTGAGTTGACCGCAGCTCTGCAAGTGGCAGAGCTATACTCTACTAGCATTGAGTTTGTGTGCGTTTTATTCTTCCGATAGCAAATATAGGACAGCTTCATAAAGGCGGAAACTAGAGGGTTCCAGCTGAAACTAGAGACGAAACCCTGACTAAAAACGTACTGCAATGGGCATGCGTGACAATGTTTGTGATTATGTGTTATTAAGCACAGCTTTCTCTTACTCAAAATTAACGCATATATTATTTTTCTAGTATTTCTACGCAAGCAACAAGTTGATTTGCACCACCAGAGTCCAGGCTAATCACTCGACTAGGAACGCAAATTCGGCGCGTACATGCTTCCACAATAAAGCTGATTTTTTCTCATAAATTATCAAAATTGATTGAAATTACTTTTATTTGAAAGATAAAAACTTCAAATATGATAAGCTTTTTACATTTTTGATAATTGCATTACTGAATAAGGGAAAAACACAAACTTAGATTTTGAATTAAGTCAAAGAACAAATTAAGTTTAAAAAAAAAATTTAACTAAAAGATACACATTAGGACTGGCCTAACCTTTAAAAAAGACATATATTCAGAATAATTTTCTATCATTATTACTCCAGTAATCATGTTAGGTGTTTAACATTGCTCTTATTTGAGTTGAAATTTAAGATGGTGGCTGGGTCTGCCAAGCCTTAATATTATTATTTTTTACTAAATTTTTTTTCAGAAATAGTCATGAATTTTAGCGCGACGGTAATGTATGTCACGATATAGATGTTGATACTTATGTCATAAAACAAAGTTAATTTGATTTTTTACCTAGTCAAGCAAACTACACTGATGTCAAAATGTCACGACTTTTTGCCTGTATATCAAATTACAAGCTACAGGCTCTTGTAGCAAAATGAATATTTTCTAAAGTGACTGTACATTGTACAGCTCTTCTCGCTTCGAGTAGTTATGTGCTGGACACAGATAAAGCACACATTCATGTCACAATGGTTAAAATAAAGCACAGGCTCCATGTAATTCAATACACATCCAGATATCACAGATCAATAGTTTAATAGATTCATTATTTCGACACGAGTCAGGGAGTTATGTTTTGTATTGGACCAAACATTGTATTTGTGGTTAGAGGTTTAGTTGGTTATTTTAAATAGACCTATACATTAAATGAATCGATATTAAATTACCGGTATTTGATTATTATACAGTTGACAACATTTGTATACACAATATAATACAATTAATTAGTCTATGTAGGGCTGGGAGGTTACAGTGATAACTACTCAAACATCATGTTCGTGAAAAGCAAAGCTAGCCAGATGTTTAGTATTCATGAAATAAAATCTAGAAATAAATTATCTAAGCTTTATATTAAAAAAAATATGTTTTCTTTTATTGTTATTATTTTGTGTTACTGTACATTTCTTCTTCTCTAATTTTTTAATAACTATGTTTTTTTTTTCAGTTTTGTAAAAGAACTCTCTAATAAAGCCTACTTTAACTAACATCTGATTATACTTTATTATTATTATAATCTGGTTATTACTTGGTGAATTAACTAGAAGACTCTCCAACTTGAAAGGACGGAAAATTGAAAATAAAAACAAGAAACAAGATACATTATCTATTCAGAAATGTTGACCAACTGCAACAAATGATTGTAAGGTATTTGCATTACTAAATGTATAGTTTGTAATATATCAAAATGACGAACACCCTGGACGCTTCAGCACATCAACAACCGTTGAAAATGTGAAAGAAATAATTTTGAACGATACCTGAAAAAGACATAGTCAGAAAAGTCGCTGATGATGATGGCATAAAATTGGCTCTTATATGAAATTTTTTCCAAAATTGTTGAATATCAAACAAGTACCGCGACGAATGGAAGTTACTAAATGACGTCAACAACGATGTAGAACTACTGAAACGTGTCACAACAGGTGATGAAACATGTGTTTACGGATATAACATCGAAAGTACGGCTCAATCGTCCCAGTGAAGAATTCTGCTACCTGTATTTGATTTTAACAGCAAAGTGTATCATGAGTTCTTAGTGTTTATACAGGGACAGGCCAGGATGGGGGCATACAGACTGCAGCAGGTAGGCTGCTGGAGAATAAGATGGCCTGAGGTGGGCCATTGCAAAATAAATCAGGTGGTCTCTAAGGAAGTTTTAAACATGCTGTCAGACCACATGATTCCAAAACTCTCTATTGAGAAACACTTCAAGACAAAAATCTTCTCTAGGGAAGAATGGGAGTCTGGAAGGAGTTTATACGATGAGCAGGATATAGTCTGGTTTACAGATGGCTCGAAAACGGAGGCGGGAACAGGGAGTGGAGTCAATGGGGTTCAACCTGAGGGCTCCACTGTCCTGTAGATACATAGGATACTAGGCAAACATGCTACTGCTTTTCAGGCAGAAGTTTGTGCGATCTCGGAGTGCATAGAAGAGAATCTTAGAATGAGATACAAAGGTAAGAACATCCTGATTTTCTCTGATAGCCAAGCAGCGATTAAAGCGCTAAATTCATATAGAGTAAAATCTAAAGTGGTTTGGCACTGACTCTCAGCATTGATGAAGCTCAGCCAAGGGAATGAGGTTTCTGTGTGCTGGGAACTCAGGCATTGATGGTAATGAGAGAGCGGATGAGCTAGCCAGGAAAGGGTCTGAGTCTCCTCTTGTGGGCCCTGAGTCGGTGCTTGGGATTTCCTATGGGCATGCCAGAGCATCGGTTGAGATGTGGATGCAGGAGGGCAAAGACAAAGCCTGGAAGGTTTCAGGAACAGTTGGACTTGCCAGGAAGTTGTTCAAGCCAGGCAGGAAACATGCTGAAGAACTTATCTCGCTAGGAGGGGATAACATGAGATGGGTGGTTGGCCAATTAACGGGTCACTGTCATCTCAGGAAACACCTACATAGAATAGGGATTGCTGAGGAGAGTATATGTAGGAAATGCAGAATGGCTGAAGAATCGGCGGAACACATCCTTCTGGAATGTGAGGCTCTAGGTAGAGCCAGAACTTTCACCCTAGGCCCACCAGGGCAGGAAAGAGAAACCATCCTAGGAAACCCAATAGGTAGCATCTGTTCCTTTATGAGGAAGACAGGTATCACTGGGTGGGAGTAATTAGGAAAATTAAGGGGGCAAAAGATCTATTTGGTCGACACCGGCAGGGTTCTTTTAAGACCTTGCAACCCTTAAAAAAAACCATGAGTTCTTGCCACAAGGTCAATCCATTGATAAGAAATACTACCTACAAGTTCAACCCCATCTGCTTGAAGCAATCCGTTAAGAAAAAACGCCAGGATTTGAGGTGAAACAATTTTCATGACTTTGAAACCACAATAATGCAGCAGCTCATACTTCATTGCTTGTTCATAAATTTTAGGCCAGAAACAACACTGTGATGTTGCCCCAGCTTCAAATACTCTCCAGATATGGCTCCGTGTAACTTTTTTTTGTTCCGAAAAATAAAGAGAATATTAAAAGACCGTTGTTGTGCAATCATAGATGAGATTAAAAGCGCATCGCTGAGAGAGCTAAATACTATCTCAGTGATAGATTTTCAGAAGTGTTTCGGGAATAACATTTATGTAGACAAATTAATTAATTTTTTTCAAAAAAAAAAGAAGAAAATTTCTGTAAATTTTTGAACACATCTTGTATATATTTGTCTTGATTATTTGATATTTCTTAAATGTAGGTACAGTAGTGGCATTGTGATTTTGATCTGTTTTGCCTTTTGAAGTTTATTATTTAATATTTGTTTTATGTTATAAAATAAGATTATTGACGAATCATCTGTATGGTAAATTGCAAACAGATGAATGGTTTTCATCTTTGAATAACCCTCTTTTAAACGATACTCTACTTTTTTATTTTAGGGGTAACCAAACTATGGTTCCCCAAGTTCATAGTAAAATATTCTTTTGAGTTTTGGTTTTTGGAATACACGCTGGTAAGCACGGTTTAAAATTGTGCCAAATTTCACCGTAATATTTACTTTTATGTCTTCTTGAGAAAATCCTCTGTGACAGACATAAGGACAAATGTGTGATCCTTGATACAGAACCTCAATACAAAACACTAGGCTTAAGATATGGATTCAATTTTTGAAAACACACTGTTCTTTTTTAAAAATTTATATACAGAATAATTAATTAATTAGTTCGGAAGTGAAGAATAATGTTGGGAACAAAAAGTACTTTCAATACAGAGAGGGGTAATTTTGATGATACAAAACATCAATGCTTTTAGACAAATTAAAAGTTTAATAATAAAAAGAACTAACTAAAAAGGGCTTGTTGTATGGACAAAACCAAAATAGACTACATGAGTGATATGCAGGTTAGTGGAATTTGTAAGGTTAATTGGCCGGATGGAAACTAAATACCTGGCAAATTGTCTAGGTAATTATTAGATTGAACTTTGTCATTCAACAGAGCGTGGTATCGTATAAAACATCCTAATACCAGAGTACAACGATTTGATGCGAAAAGGATTTAGATTTTTATAAATCTCATTACAAAACTAATACAAAACAGTTTAGGCGCACTATTTAATTTGTAGGCCTTGTACACTGTACTCATTTTATTTGTTTAAGTTACACGAGTTACAGATATCATGGTGGCGCAGAAATTATATTTTAAGGTTAGAAATCCACTGAACTGAAATTAGCAGTATAATACAGGCAGACAATCCTTGGAATACTTATAGTATTTCAAAATACGTGTTAAATTTAAAATACGTGAACATTTTCATAAAGATTTTTGATCTGAGCCTTGGTGGCTCGCATATAGACACTGTGGAACTGCAGCACCCCCTATTTCCTCTTGATATTATTGATAACATTCAATGTAATGAGTCTATTTTCTTTAATTCTTTCTTCATACTTGTATAACATATAATCATTAAGCTAAATATCAGTAACCATCTCTCAATTTATGAAAAAGATACACAAATCTTTGAATGGAACTTTGAGCTCTACAGTGGTGTTTGTCTGCTGTGCGCATGTACTCATAGAAAGCTGTACCCGAGGAAGGAGAGAGCACTTTCACTATTGGTGTAAGCAGTATTTTTTACTCCGCTTGTGGTAATGAGGCTATAATTTCAGAAGGAACAAATTTATTTACTAGACATTTATCAGACAGGTGAAGTAACAGATATTCATTGCACAAGCTTAAGAAGACATGTTGTTTTATTGTTAAAGTGAGAAAATGTATCTTAGTTTAAATCAAGAATATAAAGTTTAGTAAGGTAAAATGATAGCTAAGGTTCGAACTTATTAACTTCGATTTGAAATACTGCCGGATAAAATACCAGAAACATTTCTCTTTAAATAAATAAATCAAATTTGAACTATAACAATTTAGGTAAAAGTAAATAACCTTGGATTCTTAGTTAGTTAAGGATTTTATTAAGTTTCTGAATATATATTTTTTTTGTACATGTTTGTTTCCTTTTACACAATTTTAAAACAAAAGCAAAACATTTTCCGGTGCACCCTCCCCCCCTTAACTTTAGTTACGAGCTGCAATTAGAGCTGAGAAACTTTACTATATAACTTTTCATACTGTTTAAAGTCAAGTTATATGGACACAAGATGGAAACGTTAGGCACACTACTTCAGAATCGGCTTGCACCTGGCCTACACCAGACTTTCAAATCGGCATTGGCTAAAATTAGCACATCTAGCAGCCCCCTCCACTCCATCCCTTCAGAACGGATCAGCATTTTCTTCCAAAATCACCTCGCGAAGCGAAAGCTCCCAACTCGGAAGCAAAATTCCGAGCCGTTCCGAGTAGTGCGCGGGTCCCCATTCTATTACACGCATAGCAAATTTTCTCAATTAGCCGATTCCGAAGTAGTTCGCCTACTTTAGTCTATGTAGGCACTTTATAGGTCACTAGAAAAATTCAGTTGTACTTTTAAAAAAGTTCGAGTTGTTTAAAAACCAATTTAATAGTTTCTGTTGTTTATAATTTCTAGATCGTTTTTTAACACTATATACATAAATACACTGTCCTATTTTTTACCAGTTACCTGATGACGATTAACGAAAAAAATATGAAACAATAAAAATAATATTTGTGTAATTTAATTGTGTAAATAATTTAATCCTCTAATACAGTAGTTTGATCAAGAAACGACTGTACTCACATTAAATTATATTTTTAAACATTCAAATCAGACTATCTTCGTTAAGAAAGCCTAAATTTATACCCCAATGAATCATTAAAAAAAAAATTTCTGAGAACACCCTTCAATTACCGTAGTAGAGAAAGCGATTTTAAAAGTAATATTTGCAAGCAAAAGTTGATTTAATAAAGCCAAGGACTCACAGCTAATATTGAACACACAGATTTAACGTTATCTTTGTAAATATGTCATATATTATCAAACATGACATTATTATCAAGGATGAGTGTAACAGCCTGTGGTGAATGTACAAAGTATTATCACCAGGAAGTTTTTTTTATCAGTCAAAGATGAGTTTGTATCAATTATTTACATATAATGTACAATACTGGTGAAGTTTTATAGATATCCGAAAGAGTCTGAAAACAGATTTTCATTTTTAAGGTTCTTACCTCAAACAACAAAACAAAAACAGAAACCTTATAGGCCTAGATCACTCATTCAGAGAGAATAAAGGATATTACAATGAAATTTTGCAATGTTATGTCAAAATATTATGTAATTTTCCAGATATTCACAAAAATGTTACTAAAACAAAGTTTAGATACTCAAGACCTATACAGAAATTAAACAGATATGAAGCAATGGCAACTTACATGTATTCCAATAATAAAAACTCAAGACATATTAAAAAATATAGGGTGTTTAAAAAAGTGAAAATTTAAAAAATAAGTTAAAACTTCAAGATTTTTTAAATGCTTGTATTCCTGTTATGTAAAATAACTTAATTAAACATACTGTGACTAAAGACTATAAGAAGGCTATTTTTTTAATGCTTCCATAACTTTATTGATGTGACTAACTTATATATGTTTACAAAAGTACAATTAAGAAATATGTGTTACTAGTAACTCCCCATGAAAAATAATATGTTGATTAATTAGATACACATCAGAAATACAACTATGCTGAGGTGGATTTTTGACTCAGTAAATGTGTACAATTTAAAATGTAGACCAAATTTAAAGATCTTTAAGAAATTTTATTTATATCTTGCTCCAAAATTTTTTAATTTGATGTCTCTAAAAATTAAACTTGTACAAATAAAATCGAATTCTGTAGACTTGTAAAACAATATTTATTAGAACATGAGCAGGTTGATATGTTTTTCAGCAGTAACCCAGTGAGGGAGGGTATCATCAAGTATTTATGTTTATTCTTGAAAACTCTCTTCTTCACTGGTATAATGAATAGCAGAAGTGTGTTAATGGGTTTGCATGCTAAGTGTGTGAGAGTATATTTCTGTGAGTGAAGTTGTAATGTACTTTGGTAAATTAGTTTTAGATCTATTCCTTCAATGTGAAAAGGGAAGTTTTGTTTTTTGTTTTATAAAATTGTAATTATGTAGAATTTTGTTACATTTTGTTGTTTGTAAACTTTATAACAATTCAAAATGTATATATTAAAATTTAAATGTATGAATATTGAAAGTTCTATAAAAAAACAACAAGAAGAAAGATGCCATTCATTAGATTAGTGTAGCCTAACGACACCTAGTGGAGAATATGCGAACTTCCAGAAAAAGATGCAAATTGTTAACTAACCCGGTTTTCGAAACTGAAATAAACCAATTAAAATTACTTCCCGATATTTTCGACATGCAATTCCCATCTCAAAATCAAGCAAAATTATTATATCAATCTAAGAAAATTAATACCTTAATCTAATATTACATTATTTATTAATTATCTCTATTTAAAAGTCAAGACTTTCGTCTAACGAATAAAAAATTTAAAGCGGAAACCGTCATTAAAATTCAATTTACATGAAAACCATAAACTCTGAAGAAAAACCGACATAGTCTATAAATAGAATGAACCCTTTTACACACAAAAAGTCTTTGACGAAATTAACAAATATACACCGTTAGAACGGGACAATTGGAAAACCAACTTAAAAAATTATTTACAACGTACTGCCGAAGACATCTTCTTTCGGTAGCCACGCCCACGACGGAAGAACTTACCTGTGATTGGTTCGTGAATTTACACCAGATGATTAAGTTTCTTTAGGTTTTGAACACAAAAACAAACTAGATTATAAAAGAGGTACCAGTAATATGGAGTTATTTAAGTATTTTTATTTAATGTATCTATTATTTCCTATTATAAAATAACTATTACCATTCTTTTAACAATTTCACTTTTAAATAAATAATTTAATACAAATTAAGAAACAAAATTTGAACTAATTACTTCATAACACTCACAAACACCACTACCCTAAAGTGTAGATATAGTAGGCAAGTGCGCTAAAGTTCCGGAATGTAACAACAGTTAAATAATTTGTATTCTTGTAAAAGCTACCAAAGTAAACAGTTGCTGAATTGGTTTGTGCTACACAATTTAATAAATTATATATTTTCGGACCCAATTTAACCATTCAAGACAACCAACAAGATTGTAAGAAGAACCGAAGATACAGATTTGATCAAATATAACCCAATTCCAAGTTAAAACGATAAAGAAGAATCAATAAAATTTTGGTGAGGCCATTCTAATTACATATAGGTTACGTTCTTTTTTTTACATATTAGGCCTAGTGGTGAAAATACACAAACTATTAATATAAACTAGAACCCAACGAACATTATTTCACGTTGAAACAACGTATCATTGTGATAAAAACTATGAACTAAGCATTCCCTATTACATAATTTCATTCACCCATAACTATATCATACCAATTTGCTACTTACTAATAACGATTTACTATTTTCTTTACCTTTTGTTTCTATTAATAAAACTATGTATTAATATTTCTTCCATTAGGATATCAAATTAAACTTGGGAAAAGACGGCACCAACCCCACCGAGATAAAGTTTGCTTGTTTTGTTTAATCAATCAACAGTAACGAACAATATTTGTTGGACTATAAATAAACTTATAGTTATAAACTTAAACTTATATATTTTATATCGAAACGATCTTAATTAATGTTGAAAATCATTCTTTTACTTGTTGATTAAAGAATCTAGATTTCTTTTACTGCAAATTGTGTCTTTAGCTATTTTACCATATAGAATCTAGATAAGATATGCACCAAGTAATGTAAGTTTATTACTGTGATATATTTGTAATTTTGATAATTAGGATTCGTAAGTGAAGCTTCCCAAAGATTAACGAATAACATATAAATTACTATTGTGTTGTTGTAACTTTAACATCCAAAAGAGGTGTTTTTTTGGAAACAATTAAATTAATGCAGCATTACTTTTTATTATTATTTTTTGTTTGTGTTTCTGGCTTTATTATTGTGTTACTATTGTTATAAGTTTTATTATGTTGTTGTTATGTTGATTTGAATGACTTTGCCATTGAAGCCAAATCTAAGTTTTCTACGTGTATTTTGTGAGTGTAAGTGTACAGTTGAACTTGTCTATCACATAGTTTTTCTCTCCCATCAAGCTATTTATTTGTAGAATTGTGTGAAATATTTCATTCCAAACAGTTTTTAACCTCGGGATGAATTCACCATTTCATATTTTCTATAAGTTATTATAAATTTATATTTTGTACTGTGAATAATTGTTTATTTGATTATTAAGCGTATAATTTAAGATTTAAGTTTGTAATTTTTTGCTGTTTAATTAATGTATAAGAAGGGTCAAATAAATTTTCATTTCATTATTTGTTACTGTAACTAGATGGCCAGTAGGCCTACAACATCCCCGTTGGGTAAGTACGCTTCCAATTGGGAGGATTTTTTGAGGATATTATTACCTTCTAAGTTGGTGCAGATAGTTGAAAATGCTCCTGAAATTCGTTTGCAACGTGCGTTAGCCTTAGTCTGTTTTCACTGCCCTATACAGCGGAATTGGTGTTCCTCAGTTAAAATTTTCTCTAATGTTGTTTATACCACTGCATTGCTTGATTCAAAATCAATAAACATTACTATCGCTATGACAACAAAAGCGAAAGTGTTCAGCTGGTATATGCAAATATTATAAGTTTCAGTTTTTTGGGCTATACTATATAATCAGATGTCAGAGAGAACAGCTAAAAGCTACCATTAGTATTGGGGGAAAACAGACATCTGCTATCTCAAACAAATGTTTCCTCAATCATACATAAACCAAATAACATAAGAGTCCCTAAATCATGCGACACTGTAGGACGTAATATTGAATAAGCCTTGTTTACTTACATCCGTACTCTCCACTAAGTCCTCTTCGTCAGAATCCACGACAGACTCCACGAGACCAGACAGATCTGGCTCATCCGCTTCTACAGAACTGTGGACACTCGTCATTGTGTCTGAGCCGGAATAGGCGGAGCTCGTGTCTGATGAGTGTGAGCTGCGATTCGACTTTTGATAAAGCTCGGGTCGGCTCGCAAACTGGAAAATATTGCATAGTCAAAACAAGTAACAAACTAGGATATAAGCTTAGAGTTAAATCTTACAACCTAAATTTAAAATAATTACAGAACAAATCTAAACTTGATAATAATTGTAATTCGCATTGCCTGCGAACGGATGTACGTAAGACAGTCGTTATTAGTCGAATAGCGTTCAATTTAGTAATAATCAAAACAGAAATGTTTATAAATGTGTAGTAGTTGAGTTTTATGACCTAGAAAAATATGATCATATAGTCAAATTTAACTTCTGTAGTCTAGGATTAATTGATTAATCGCCTTTAATGAGGCGCAGTAGAGGCTATAAAGCCCCTTCAACTGTACTCATCATCAAAATATACAAAAGTGTTTACAATTTCTAGAAATGAATTCAAAGACACATACAAAGACAGACATAGGACAGATGTTTACAACAGCTGAGTTTATTGCTCCAGATTTTCTTTGTTTTTGTTACTATTTGCAAGTGGTTTTATTGTAAACTATTTCAAAGCATCAGTTTCAAAAAGTATAGGTTTGAAAGTTATAGCGCCTTTTATTAATTTTTGTTTTTAAATATTGGTTTAGCATTATATTATAATCAATTTTAAAGTTTTTGACAATGCTCTTAGTAGTGAAAGCTGTACCATGTTTTACCACATCTAGGGTGTGCATAGTAAAAAACATCTTTCATCTCCAGTGTTATAAAGAAAACAACTTTATAATTTAATTTTGTTTTATACTTTAACTTGATTTGACGAATCTACGATCTTACGATATAATTAAATGGGGTTGATTCGGTTTTCTACACTAACAAACAAAATATAAAAATATCAAATAGACCATGCATAATTTAATTTACCATAAAATTATGCTTCTGCTTCATTTGTATATTTTACTTTTTATGTTTATATAAATACACCCATACCATTTAGGGATGAAAAACAATAATTTGAAACAAAAAAAGTTATGATTTAAGCATTTTTTGTGTAGGCCTAATTTATACTTTGAGCTTATAACTACACTAAAAATGGTCTGTAAATAAAAAAGAGAAACAAGTTGAATGTTAAAACTCTTCTTTTTCTGAAAACATGAAAAACTTTTACTGCCATCATCACAAAAAAAATAAACGGTATCAGTTAACTGACACAAACTTTCTCTCAACTTACTGTAGTCAAAATAATATTGTTTTCAATCATTTTATTTATTACTTTTTAGAACAAAACAAAAAATAATATTCTACCTACGTCAATCGTATAAAAAAATTATTGTCCTAGGCGGGATTCGATCGCCCGACCTTTGAATTACTGGCCGTGATTGCTACCATGGTGCTACCCCGTGCGGCCGTCGCCGCGATGCTAGATTGACAACATAAACTTGTTTATTTTTAAACATTTCCCCATAATTATAAAACGCCGAAGTTTTGATAAAAGCGGGTGGTGTCATTTTGTTTGGCATCTTAAGCACTATTAATACTGAAAATTTGATCAAAATCGTTAGAGCCGTTTTTGAGAAATTTGCATTTTTGTCATTTTTTATGGGTTTTTAGGGGTAAATTACCCTTAAAAATTAAATATTCCAAAAAATGAAAAAAAACGCCTGGAGATATTAGGGTGTAGTGTTACCTACATACCAAATTTCATGAAAATCGGACCAATAGTGTCCTCTCTGGTCGTGTATACAAACTGACAGACTGACAGACAGACACCACTCTAAAAACACTTTTTTGGGTTCAGGGAGCACCAAAACAAAAAATTCCACTAAAAATATTTTTGGGTTCAGGGAGCACCAACACAGATAATTGCACTAAACCATTTTTTGGGGTTCTGGGAGCACCAAAACAGATAATTCAACTGAAAATTCAAATTCGAACATTTTTACGAAAACAATACTTTCTCCATATAGGCCTACTACGTATAGGGTGCAGAAAGTAAAAATCAGTTAGCCTATAGTCAGTTTACCATAAGGTAAGCTTAATAGAAATTTGTATTCTTGAATAAATGGAAATATTTTATATTTTTTAAACTGCTCATGAAAATTTTAAGCGGTTTAGGTAAGATTTTGTTGTTGTAAACTATTTACAGTATATTTATTTACAAAAATTGGGCAACGTTTGCACTAATTATATTAGGCCTACTGATTAAACTAGGCCTAGTGATTAGGTTGTTTTGTGACGGTTTAAATCATTATAGAATACTTGAGCAACAAAGCTAAATTGCCATAGCAACCAGCAGCTCGTTACAGCATTTGCTGCAAATAATAATGTACATTGTACATGAAACTAATGTTAACTTATTTATAATATATAAAACAAGGAAAATCTATGTAAACTGAAGATGTCAAAAGGATTTACTTGACTTTAAATTCACTACTAGCATAAAATACATTCTTGTAGTTTGTTTTTTGTATATATAACATTATTACTCACCATTTTTCTGTAGCATTTATTTTGAACAATATTGTTGGCATAAACATAACCTCAAAGCTAAGTTGTTACACTATTATCAAAAATCTTCTAAACTAAAATATTAAGGTTATCAGTTAAGTTTAAATATGTATTTAAAATTGCGTACATTAACTAATTATTCTTTAAAGAAAGGAAACACAACAACCATTTGAGATAACAATAAGTTTTAAAATATCAAGCATAATATAAAATTCAAAGGCAGTACGGTAATTTGTCTAAAAAAAGCAACTTAAAAATCAAAGAACAAAAATTCTTAAAAAATAAGGATATTAAAATTGTTTTAAAGAAACAAACACATAACCAAAAATTCAAACCATAAGTATCAAAATAAATAACCAACATAGACAAACAAACAAATCCAATGTATGAAATCAGCTGTTAATGTGATACTTGAAAAACAGCTGATTACTATATCTGAAATTAAAACATTCTATCAGCTGATTACTACGTAACTGTATTTAAAATATTCTATCACCTCAACAATATATTTAAAATTTACTAATTAAAGTTATTTAAAACTTTGAATATCCACATAGTAAATAATTTGAACTGGAAAATAAAATTAAGTGAAAACTGTATACTCAATGCCTGTACATTATATTTTAATCTAAAGGATATGGCCTCAGTTGATGGGAAAATATTAAATTTTCAAATTTAAAAGAAAGTTTAGACCCGTAAATAATGTTTTTTTAAAATTCAATTAATACATTTTAAAATACATAGCTCATATGATTGAATATGTTCAATAATATATTACAATAATCAACTGTTTACTGTAATTCCTCTAAACTTTTATGAAGGCATTTGCATCAACAGCTGATTTCTAAACAATCTGCGATTCTAATTTTTACGTCATGGGGGTTTTTTAAAACATTTTATTTTAACTTCTTTGATTTAGTTCTTTCATATTTGCTAGTGTAGCTTTGAGGTTATGATTCATCCAAACACCTTTATTAAAAGAAAATATTTGTGTGGCGGTAGGAAGGGCATCATCTAGTAATCTTAGAAAATGATGGAGCAATTTATATATTGCCTGTTATACTAAGTCAAATGCTTAAAATAAAATTGTACCAATTTAAACATAATTCTTGAATTGAGAAGTCCAAATCGGTGGTGAAAGTATACATCCACACTCCAGCTAATACTTCTGTTATACAAAACAACTTAAAGTAATTGAACAACTTATATATGTTAACAATGTGGAAACATAACGTGACTAGAGACTGTAAGTTAGAAAGAATTTCAGGCTGTTTTTTGTTTTTAACGCTTTAATTTTCAAATCCATTAGTTAGCAACCTAATCTTCAAATCAGCTTATGGAATTAAACTTGTAGGTTAATTTGTTCAACTGATTTAATTTGGAATTTTTTACTATAGTTTATGATCCAGTATTGTATGAATGCTTGTCTGATGAGAAAAAATACTTCAGATGTGAAGACGATGAAAACAATTTTAAGATGTTTATATATAAAAGTTCACATATTTAAAGAACACGTGTCTCTATATTTAAATGGTCTTTATTTATTAGAGCTGCAATATTCATTTTTAATAAAAGTTCTTTTCTTTAGAAAATTTTCAATTTGAATTCCGCTTCTTTTCAATACGCCTACAAGCTTTTATTCTATTTCACGTTCACTAAAGGAGATTCAGTTACTTGTGCCTCGATATTTAACACAAACAGAAAAGATTCTAAGCAAATAGAAATTTGCAAAGCCAGCCAGCTGAAGGAATGTAGGCTAGTCTAGACCAAGCTGGTTTAATATTAGACAAGTTTCTGTCGAGTTCGATGGGAGAGTTTAGAAAGAAAGTAGAATAGTGAAAAAATACCTACCCTAGAAAGTTATTTTAATTT
>JAGFPH010000012.1:2111692-2140900 GCA_018207615.1 Philaenus spumarius | reverse complement strand
ATATCTAAATAAAAATATGAATTTTTAATTAATTTCTAACTTCATTTTGATAGAGCAAATGATTTAGAAGTTATTAATATTATAATGAATAAAATAATAATTGAATATGTTTATATGTTATACGAAGATGTACGAATTTTTCCGAAGTTATACAAATGGGTATTTCTTCTTTAAACTTGTATAAATTAATATATTGCTAATAAAAGGTTGTATTCATATTCATTTTATAACCTCAAAGCAAATCTTACAATGTAATATAGCCTACTTTAGTTCTTTAACTCATATTTTGAAAATCAACTTCACGAGACTTATATTATTTGAAATTGTAAACATAACTCCAAAGTTTAATCTACACTAGGTTTTGTTTTCAAGTGTTACAGGTGATGGGTGAAATCAGCTGTTATATTATATTGTTACTCGCGTACGTACTAAACGTACGTATTAAATAACATTCAACCGTAATCAGAGAATCGATCCCAATTAACGTGTTAGTCATGAATGTTTCAAGGCTGTACAAAAACCCTGTGTATTAAAAAAAGGAGATATTTTTAAAGAAAAACTACTAACTACTTTAAAAAAAAAAAAAAAAACATAGTTGTATGCTAAACTAATATAATGAGCCTTATGAATAAAAAGAAGCAAAACCTTTTATTTGCAGTTTTTAAAGCAACTCCTTCTACTTGTATGATTAAAAATATAAAGCAATACCTTTTACATCGAGGTAAGAGCAAATCCTTGTTTGGTTGATCCATTTACTTCAAAAGTAGCAAATGGATATGAATAAAAGTTATCTCTTACTTCAAATGTAAAGCAAATCCTTCAGAACTGATGCATCTAGTCAGTCGCCGAATTATCAGTGAAAAGTAAAAGGTTGTATTTGTTTGTTTTTGCCATCATGGGAGATTTAATTCAAGTGCGATGTGTTAAACATTACAAACCTCGTTCTTCTCCATTAACAGAAAATTTCAAGAGCTTGTATAGGTTCGAAGAAGAAAATGTGGTTAACGGGCAGGTTTCTAGGAAATAGTGATGAAACTCGAGGTGGTGCTCCCTCTATCACAAAGAATGAAAATATGTTTGCGTTACTTAGATAATCCGGGATACCAAAAAGGTGTCGGTGAGGAGTTAGGCATGGAACAGTCCAGTGTCAAAAACTGTGAAACATGTTATTAATAGCATAAATGAACAAGCAAACGACTGGATAACATTTCCTACTTCACCTTATGCAATACTAAACGCAAAATTGTTATGGCAAAGTAAGTACCTGTTTCCTACTGCTATCTGTGTAATTGATTGTAAGCACATTGGCATTAAAAAACCTACAATCCATGGAGATGAATATATTAACCGTAAAAGTAAACCTACATTAAAGGTACAAATGACATGTGATGCCCGGGAAATGTTTACAATTAGAATGGATGTAAGTTGGCCTGGGTCCGTTCACGACGCTAGGATTTGGAAGAATTCTGCAATCAGGCAAAGTTTACTTTCAACTGAAAATGCTGTTCTTCTTGATGGATATGGTATAGAACCGTGGGTCATGACACCATACGAAAATCCTAACAAACACAGTGAAAGAAAACAATCTGTTTAAAAAAGAAAGAGTAGTTATAGAGCAATGTTTTGGCCAGCTTAAAATGAGATTGTGTCGTCCCAAGCTTGAAAATAATTCCAAAAATAGTTCTCATGAGCTCCATAAGTTTCTCATGGAGCCTTATGTAAAAATTGAATAACTTTAAAAAGATTTAACCGATTTTAATAAAATTTGAACTACACATAGAAAACATATCTTTAATAATAATATTAAAAATCAGATTGTTTCAACAAATTTTAATACCTTTACTGATTAGGCCTTTGAAAATTACTTTCCGATATCTTTATTCGGTGAAAAATTGTTTGTTCATGTTGTCAGTAAAAATTGAATAACTTTAAAAATATTTAACCGATTTTAATAAATTTTAACCACATATAGAAAACATATCTATGATAATAATTTTAAAAAATCAGGTAGTCACAACAAATTTTAATATCTTTACTGATTAGAAAAATAAAATTACTATTTTAAATTCGACAAATGGTGAACAATGTTTTTTTTAATTTTGTATTATTTGACATTTATTTTAATTATGTATTGGTTTATTAATATAATAAGTTATAGAGAATTTTATTGTGAATCCAAATCTTTTTTAATATTTAAAATCGAATATATACATCAAAAGATATATGCATTTTATAAATAAATGTATTGTAAAATTTTGTTTACAATCCTATAAGTTCTGTTAATAGGACTGCAATCAATAATAAACTGCTGGTTTTCATTTCTCTTTTACATGTCAACTGTTTCATCCATTTACTTCCAGATTGAAGGATTTGCTCACAAGTAAAAGATAAGCATTATTCATGTGTAAGGAAGGATATGCTTTTACTCCTAACTTTTGGTTGAAACAAAACCTTTTACTTCTAACTTTTACTTTAAAGCATTAGCTTCACTTTTATTCATAAGGCTCAATATACACTTTACAGAAAGTTTTGGCCAACTAAATCCAACAAATACCCGTATGTGCAACGTTTCGGGCACTACCATTGTGACACAGCATATTTATGTTTTACCTTAACTGTGTTTATAAAATCAATAGCCTAGTAACAATAATATAATTCAACCACGCATCTGAACCGCTGACGTAAGATGAGCGAATTTCCAAAATTACGTTAATGTGTTTTAGGGTCTCAACCTTTTGGGAAATTGGTCTAGACACGAGGTCTCTGGAATAGCTGCTTGCGTGTGCGAAACATATTAGTAGAATTTGTTCCACCTCAGCCTCTAGCCGCGGCGCACGCGCTGCTTTGTTCCGCTCCGCTTAGTCGATGCTTCGCTTCACTCGCAGCGGGCAGACTCGCTTCACGCGGTAACAAATACAGAGTACTTTTACGGTATTTTACGTTTTCATCGATTTTGTTAGAACCAGACGTGCTATAAGTTCGTGTAAAAAAACAAAACGTGCAGAATAATCACCTATTTTTTTCCAAATAATACCCCAAAAGAATTTTATTTTATTAACAAAAATTTCTAAAATGTTTTACTTTCGGTAAAAACGAGCTTTCGATTATTGGATTTTTTGGCCAAAGTTCTCGTTCGAGCGACTTTGAAAACCAACATCTGTACAAAATTTGGAACAAATCGGAAGTAAAATGCAGCCCCTAGAGTGCAAACACACAAATATATTATGTTTTTAATGACACCCGAAAACGTGTTCTTGGGATCATGACCGATGCTCAAGTGTCACCATAAGAGTCACTGCAATAGCTCAGCTTTCCTTTGTAAATTCGCTAATAAGAAACCTTCTATAGCAAAACTGCACACAGTTTTTCAAATAAATGAGATTTTATACATTCTGTTAAAAACTTTGGTAGTTTTAGATTAATTTTCTATTTGAGAATTCTATTTTTAGTTTGACCCGGCCTATATTCCAGAAACGAAAACGCAGATTTTATAGAAATAAAAGCTTAATAATTTATTTTAAGGCTCGGCTCACTACATTCAAAACGGCGAAGTTGGGTACCAATTTAAATGTTAAATCACCAAAACATACCTTCACTATTAAGCATATTTTTGTGTTGTTTTTGTAAAAAAAACGAAAGCTGTATTTTTTTCTTAAATTAAAATAGATTGTGGGTGTTGATTGCTAAGGTTTTTTGCAATATCTCTTTTTGCAACCGAGTAAAATATTAATAAAGTTTACTATTTTTTACTATTTATATCATACGTTTATGAAAACAATAAAACTGTTTTTGAAAATGTATTCAACAATCAACATCCGCATATGAGAGTACTTCAAAATGAAACCAAATTTTTAAATTTATTCCACAAATTAACGGAAAAAAATTACTTATTCTGTAGCATTGCTCTTATGGGAATCAGATTCAATATGGCGGACAGGGTAGCGCCTCCTTAAGATTAGGTCAAAATAGAGGAAAAAAAATATTGTGAGAACGGAACTAGCAAAGGTGTGTCCAAATTATAGTTTAATTTTTAAAAAAAACTTCTGTAACATAAGAAAAAATACCAAAACTACATTAGTTCAAAAAGTTAAATCTAATGCAAAGCCCCTTCAAAACAAATTTCCAGATCCGCAGCTGTTCTCCGAGAACGGAATGTTTGGTATTTCTATAGAAACTGCGAAGGCACGCTAACACTGCCAAATGTATACACGAACTGCCTTGGTAAGAAGTAAACATTTGGAAAATAATAAACAGATTCAATAAACTAACTTCACTTCTTGACGTCAAATATGGAAAAGGATTTAAAAATATACCGTCTTGATATAAACGATTCGAGCATTTCGACCAATCGGAATATGCATTTCTATCATCAACTCTATATTATATATTATACAAATTAATGTTTATTTCTTTTTTTTTCATTTTGTTATATTGCTCCCGGATTGATTTATTAATAATGACTATAATTAGGTATAAATTTACCTGTTTGGCGTCTATCAATCCTTGTTTGTTACTATAGTGACGACCGCTGTTTCGGCTTACACCATCATCCGGTCACAAATATTACAACACATTTAAAATTAAAAAACATTCGACGTCAATGCACAGAAGAAAAAATATGTTTCCGTAGAATATGGATCGTCGTTGAATAACACTGTACGTAATGAAATGTCAAAACACAACATTATAACTGCATTCAAGACCACCCCTTAACAAACACCATAACAACAGTGAATTTGACTTAACTAAAAATACGGGAATATACCAACTCTCGTGTAAAGAGTGTCCATGTTTCTACATAGGTCAAACAGGCCGCCATTTTATAAAAAGGTATAAAGAGCATTTACCTAAAAACAGACAGGTTGTAAACCCCCCCAAGTCTAATTTTGCAGAACACTTAATGGATAAACTTCATAGTTACAGCAATTTCAATACGGATATGAACATATTGCAAATTTGTAAAAAAGGTTGATATATGGATTCCTGGGAAGAATTTGCGATTTACAGAGCACCACAAACTGATAAACAGCATCTATTAAATGGCAAAACATCCTTTCAGTCAAACATTTTGTTTGACACCCTAATTAATATAAAAAATACCGAAAATGCTAAAAACTCGTTCGCTACAAAGGTTACCGTACAGACCATCTCATCAAGCTTACATACTTAATACTTAACTTCAGTGGATATCTGACCTCCACCCGGGCAACATGTGGACATTATCTTATAATTATATGTACGTTGTGTGTTTCGTTTGTGTTAATTGTTTTTGTGACAACCTCAATATTGAGTGACTTGGTTTTATTAATTTGAATTTTAAATGTGTTGTAATATTTGTATGACCGGATGATGGTGTAAACCGAAACCGCGGTCGTCACTATAGTAATAAACAAGGATTGATAGACGTCAAACAGGTAAATTTATACCTAATTATAGTCATTATTTATTTCTTTGTCCTCTATAGGCTCAAAAACTGTTCGACCGATTTCACTAAAAATTTCACAGTTTACCCATGAAATTACCAGGAGCCTTTAGACGTTACAATTACAACATTCTAAGGGGTTGAAATGGGATTGCTACCCCTATACACTAAATATAAATTAAACGACCTACCTACAAAAGCTAAAAAGCTAAAATTATAAAGCAATAATGGTCGAGTTGTACAGTAGTGGAAAACACATTGCATCTTTAACCTTGGAAGGGGCGCAAGCGGTCTTTTCGACAGAGTTTCAATAAAAATTGTGTAATAAGTCTTAGTGTTGTTAAAATTAACCTTCCTCATCCACTACATATTCCTGTGCTTCTGCTGTTTACTTGTGGTTCTCAATTCTTTCGCACCTGGACTGAATGTTCTGGCGCGCCTCCTCGCGTTAATTACAAGCGTGTAGTTATATTTCTGAGTATATATTTAGTGTTTTGCATACGAATAAGGTGAACGAGGTCATTGAAAGGGACATGGATGGGTAGGAAGGTTTAGTTCCAACCACCCTAAGACTTATGTTATTGTAACCCGGAAGACCGGGCTAGTTCCCTACAGACGTTTCGCTGTATTCTTAAATTTGCTTAGAAATTTGTAGTAATGTTTGTGAGACAACATTAAAAAATTACATGCGAAGGTTAATTGTGTATATTGATGATGACCAACTAATTGATTTTTTATGTTTTTGTATAACCCGGTCTAAGAGACATCACTCTCCAGAGTTAAGGAGATAAAAACCCAAGTTCTCTATGAACTATAAATAACGTGTTCTACGTTCAAACTTGTTTAAAATCATTATCCATAGAAAGTTGAGTATTTACTGAAATAAACCAAATATTAAGAATTTTCCAAAATAATTGTTTAAATATATTTATCTTTAAAATTACTATCTAAGACTACTTTTATAAAGCGTTTGATTGCGGTGTTCTAATTGCTCAACCATTAGAGATTTTTTCTTGTTATTGAATTTAACAGCAAGCGACATACACAGTGACTTTAAGGGTAGCACGTTGGTATGTAAAATACAAAAAACTATCAGGCAAGAAAATTTTGAGCATTTTTTAATAAACAAAAATAACAATAAATTAGGACTTTTGGGTTTTTTTTAGTTATGAATGGATCACGATTCTTTCAATGGACCATTTGTAGAGAATTAAAAACATACAAAATTTTTTTGTAAACCATGATCGGACAATTTTTCACCGAGAAAAGTCAGAAAAACGATTAAAAATTACCATTTTTCAAAAATCTATATCTTTGTTAATTACTAACATTAAGGGCCGATCTTTCAGAAAATTATTGCTACTACGTGTACTTCAAAAAGGCGGAAAATGAATTGATTTTGTCGCATTTATAGTTTTTGAACAATTGCAATATACACAATTTAAGCCATTATTTTGCATAATGCGCTCTATTAACATGAGTGGCCCGATTTAAATTTAGTAAACGGATTCTGAAAGTAGACATAAAAACCTACAATTCGATTTTTCAATAAAGTTGAATAAACTTTGATCAAAATGTTTCCGAACATGGCGTGAAACACGTAAATTTGCGACCGACGGCAACCTGAGCTACCCTTAGTTTCTGTGGATGTCGCTTGCTGTTAAATTCAATAACAAAATTAGCCTTTTATGCTCGGTTATAATAAAAAAATCCCTTTCGATTCGGCCTGCAAGCGTAGGTAGATTTCATATAAAGTAAGTATTAAACAAATAATTTTGTTAATATTAGAAAATTATAAATAAAAATATGTTTGATATTGTGTTTATAAAAGGAGTAATTAATTTTTTAACACATTGCCATACGAAGGACCGATCATGGTACCCAGAAAAAGTATCGGAATTTCATTAAAAACTGTACATGTAGATATATGTAGGCCTATAAAGTCGCTGGGACGAGTTCCTTCATTAGCAAGCAAATCCAACAACCGGAAGCACGTTTTTTGACCGGACGTAAAGATTACGAACTAGAATTAAAATTATATAGGTTTATTTAAAATATACGTACTATATAGGAGGCTATTCTGCACATTTGGATTTTTTACACGACCTTTATAGCCCGTCTGGTTCCCCCAAAATCGATCAAAACGTAAAATACCACAAACGTACCCAATTCAAATCCACGTGGAGATTTTACAGTAAGGGAAGCTTTTGATCCGAGGCGAAGGCCGAGATGCAAACTCGCGAAATAAGTTTGTCCGCTGCGAGCGAAGCGAAGCAGTTCATAACTCGAGGTCGCTAGGTCGAGGTGAAAACTTGAAAAGCAAGTGAGCCGGGCCCGGAGGCTGTGGTCCCATCAAATCCTACTAATATATTTCGTACACGCATGCAGTTCAGCGCCTTCGCGAGTAGACCGATTTATCAAACAGTTGGTTGAAACTCTAAAACATATAAACTTAATTTTGGAAATTCGCTCAACTCACGTCATCGGTTCAGCTGCGTGGTAGAATTACTTGCTATAACTAAACCGTGTAAGTTCGCGACTGATTTAACAGTTCATGGAGGTAATGTATACTCTAAGCAGAAACTGGAAGGCACTCTCTTAGTACCATCCTAACAAGCGAAATATTTGTATGAAATGTACGTCGAAATAATGACATTTTTCTTTGAAGGTAATAGCACACCTGTCAGCGACCAAACAGCCTACACATGCAGTGTGTGTGGAGTCGACACCGGCTTTGACAACTGTCACAGTGAAAGAATAACGATGATAAACCGTACTCGCAAATTACAGTTTTGATATCATTCATCGCCAGAATTCAACGAGTAATTTATTTAATGGAGATATGTTACAATTACTAAAGTATGATTAATTATAGGGCAATGGTTTATTAACAAAATTTATGTTTTGGGTTTATCCATTGCAGTTCATCAGTTTTAACAATATTTTACAACTTGGACGCAAATAATCGAATGGCAAATGTTTTTTCTCTCCTATACAGAGTGTACCGTAAGTGCCAAACTTGCGAGAAATTGTTTTATAGGACAGCAAGAGAAAATAAAGAATTTTTTTTAAATAACGATTCGTTTCCAGATATCCGCCATTTTGTTTCTTTTACAACACAATTCATATCTAGAGAACGGTTTGACCGATTGAGTTCAAACTTGGCATAAAATTTAACCTAACAACGATATATTTTCGGAAAATAGGCGATTACATCCAATCAAGCCTTTCAAAATGGCGGGATGTTTGAAATTTTCAATGAAACTGATTTTTTCCCTAAAACTGTCAAAAAAATCGGATGAAGGATAATAGTTAAGTTATGGATAATAACAGCAAACGTACCCACCATGTTGTTGTGTTTACTGTGTTTTTTTAGGAGTCTGTGATGAACCTTTTTTTAGACTTATTTATAATTCTATTTTGAAAAATAAATTAAATTCAGAGAGTAGGCTCGGCAGGAGTGAAAAAACATTGTTGACTTGACAGCAGCTCTCCAAGTGGCAGAGATGTACACTACTAGCATTGACTTTGTGTGCGTTTCACTCGTCCACTAGCAAATACAGGGCAGCTTCATAAATACACAAACTAGAGTGTTTCAGACGTAGCCCTGACTGTAAAAGTACTGAAATGCGCATGCGTGACAATGTATGTGAGTATGTGTTATTAAACACAGCTTTCTCTCACACATTCAAAATTAACGGATATTTTATTTTTCTAGTATTCATCCGCGAGCAACAAGTTGATGTGATAACCACCAGATTGCACGCTAAACACTCGTTTAGGAACACAAATCCACCACAGACATGCTTCCAAAATAAAATGGATTTTTTCGTAATAAATTATGAAAATTTATTGAAATTACTTTTATTTACCGAACAAATTCGTCCAAACAACTTACACAACCAACTTGTGTACCAAAATCGGACTTAAAATGCGGCCGCTAGTGCGAACACAATTACACATATATATAATTTTTAGTGACACTCCAAAATGTGATCTGAGGACCAACCCATAGGTCTCATCTTTTCTATGGAAATTCGCTCATAATTATATGATCATTACTACTCCAATAGTCTTGTTACGTGTTTAACATTGCTCTTACGGCGAGTTTAAATTCAAGATGGTGGCTGGGTCTGCCGAGCCTTAAACTTTAAACAATTTGGGTCTGCGTCGGACCAGACGGTGGAAGTTATATTTCTTTGGCCATCCAATGGTATAGACAGAGCCCTACTATTGATTTAATATATTTTGGGAAAAACTAGTCGTAACTTAAAGTAGCCCTACTATTTTGTAGATGATAGCCTATTCTTTTATAAAAACACTAACCAACACTGAAGGCATATTTTAAAATTAATATCCCATTGTTTCCTTCTTTGTTACATACGCTTATAAACTATCATTGTTGCATCTGTTTGGTTGGTCACAGTTAGTCTGGGGACCATGATCAGTGCTCACTTACTACACCCAACAAAATGAATGAGCTCCCGATTTTTCTGCATATCGTTGTGAATCACCCTGCATATAAAATGTTTAATGACTGCCGAAAACGTGTTCAGAGGACCATGATCAGAGCTCACTTACTACACCCAACAAAATTAATATTGCATTGTCATCCTTGATAAGTGTGCAAAGTTTCAAATCAATCCGACTTTTTGAAGGGGGTGAAAATCACGTCGTGTTCTGGGGACCATGATCAGTGCCCACTTACTACACTTAACAAAATTAATATTGCATTGCTATACGTCCTTGGTAAGTGTGCAAAGTTTCAAATCAATCACACGGTTTTATGGGGGTGAAAATCACGTCGTGTTCTGGGGACCATGATCAGTGCTCACTTACTACAACCAACAAAATTAATATTGCATTGTCATCGGTCTTTGACAAGTGTGCAAAGTTTCAAATCAATCCGACGTTTTGAAGTATAGGAAAGTATACGAATATATGAAGAAAGTTATAAAAAGGCACTTTCCGGATTTTACTCCTAACGCGTGACGCGGTTTCTCGACCGACACCCCCCATCCCGATTAAAAAGGGCGCAAAGAAGTATAACTTCAAAAATCTGAGTTGACGTATTTTTGTGTTTCCGGATAGAGATCGCAATACTACTCAGCACTCTTGTAGTTATAAATAACAACTGCCGTAATTACTTGTTGTGTGCTTTTGATGTGGTTTTACAATTTGAACTGAATAGAGAGAACAGAGTAAATGAAATGGTCCAGTTAATCCACAGCGTAATCATTAAAATAGCTCTGTTAGTACGGTATTAGCCTACATACGGAGCTTTTATAATAAACCACTAGTATATTTTGTTTCATTCAATATCGATTTGTGCGATTGTTTTCAGTTTGTAAACACACACGAGTTCCTACTTTAAAAAAGGTGCTAATTTGGCAACGCTGTTATTCCTATCAGCATACCAAGATGACCAAAAGTTCGCTATGTTAATTCACCTATTTAACTTTTGAATTTGTTGTTATTTCTTGTAGGCCTATACTTCTTAGCGAATTTCCACAGGAAAGATGAGCTATCGCAGTGACTTCTGCGGTACACACGATGGTTTTCTAAGTCGCTCCGACGAGATGGTAAGCCAAAAAATCCAACAACCAAAAATCCAACAACTCAAAGTATTTCGTACTATAAATAAATACTTTTAGGAGATTATTTTGCTCTTTTACAGGGACGATCTTATAACCCGTTTTATAGACCTTTTCCCACAAAATCGATCAAAACATAAAATACCATAAAAGTGTAGGCCTACCAAAAAAAGTGAGTTTTCCGCTGCGAGCGAAGCGAAGCAGTCCATAATCCTAAGGTGCAAGGTGTAAGTGCAAACTTACAAAGTGCAGTTCATAATCCGAGGCCGCAAAATCGAGGAGCAAACTCCCGCTGCGAACGGAACGAAGCGGAGCGTCAGCCGGGGCTGGAGGCTGCGGTGAAAACAAAGCCTTCTGACATAATTCGTACACGACGCAGCTATTCAGCGCTTTCGTGAGTAGACCAATTTCAAAAATAGTTGAAACCATAAAACATATAAACTTATTTTGGAAATGCGCTCAACTTACGTCAGCGGTTCAGCCGCGTGATCGAATTATTTTATACTGACAGAATAAATCTGGAACATAAATCTCACAAATATTTACTAACTCGAACGCGTTTCAACGGCAATGTCGTCATCTTCAGTGATGCAATAATCAAACTATAACTGTTTTTGTAGTATCGCTTGGTTTAATTATTTAACACGTTCAATGCTACGCAAATTTCCTATGCTAGGAGATGACCTTTTATTTTTTATAGTTAAAGCGTCCTCATAGCATATATGCTTAAAATTTGGGTGCGAAGCACGCAATGCTCTGTGTATTGACAATACTCTCAATACGGGGGTTGGCTTGCGAAGCACTGTGCGTCGTCTGCTTCTCATAGTGTTCAGTGTCAAGCTCACATGTGCGTCCTTATAGCAGTGAACGTTTTCAACTCAGTTTAATCACGTTGTGTTCAAGTTGTACTGTATGAAGTCATCTTCTCACAAGCAAGCTTATTATTTATTTTTTGTTTTATATTATTCATATTTGATTTGCCGCAATCGGTGGAGTGTTTATATAGTTGCATTATATCTAAAGGAAAATGCGAAGCTTTCTTAGTTATTTTTAAATTTATGGTCGCGCTCATCCACCGATGTCTCAAACCGTATAAAGATGTCAGCATTTATTTACATTAAATTATCATACTTAATAATAGTGTTTTATGGAATGTCATGTTATTTTAATTTGGCTGATGTCCTCCAACTAACTCCATAGAATTTAATAATAATTGCAATGTTTACTTTATCGCGTAAATAAAAACCAAAAATCATTTAATACAAAACAAAATGATGTTTCGCATTTTTTCTTTTTTTTTCAAAGTTATAGCCTACTTCTTTTGGCGGATTATGAAAAAATAATTCGAGTGAATGTTTATGATGCGCGCACAGGTTGACATCAAAATTCACATGTATGCGCGCTAACAGGTATCGAAAAAAAGGCTACTAACAGAATAAATGTAGAGAATACCGTGTGTCACATCGTTTCATATGATTTTGAGTACGGAGGGCCGTAACACTCATGGTTCACAGATTTGGGCCAACAGTTTGACAATACCGTGTGGGATATCATTTTATATGTTTTGTGCAAGGGAACCCTGATTTTGACTGGTGAAGGGCAGTAGCGCTTAAGGGTAAATTTTGAGCCGAATTTTTGAAAATACCGTGTGTGGTATGGTTTATTAGGTATTTGGAAAACCCAACAATACGGAAAACCCAATTTTAATCGAAAATGGTCGTAGCGCGTGAGGGTCAACATTTTTATAAAGAATTAATTGTACCGTTTTATATGTTTTTGGCTTTGAAATCCCCGATTTTAACAGCTGAAGGGTAGTAGCACATAGGGTCAATTTTGAGATATTGTTTGGAAAATACCGCGTGGGGCAAGGTTTATTAGGTATGTGGGTACGGAAACTTAAATTTTGATACGAACTTACGAACTTAAATTTTGAAACTTGGGGGTTACGAATATTTTCAAAGCGTGTTTAAATATAGATGAAGTTCCCGTTATTTTCTCTTGTAATTTCACATTGAAATCATATATCACTCAGCCATCCTTAATAATAAAGTTACATTCGCACACTTGCATTTTCATCTTTGAAAATCAAGCCATTTTCATACTTTTCGCCGACCTGTAGAGCTGATATAAAATATTTTTAGTTTTATTGAAACATATCTGCAATCGCCCATCCACCTTCAAATTTATTTGACAAATACTTGAAATATTGTTGACAGATTTATACTTTACCTCGACGACGCCATCTTGCCACGAGCTCCTGGCGGACGCCGGAGCAGACTTTGACTTAAACCGTACCCTTGTACGAACGGCAACCTTTCTGACCTGGTTAAGATCAGGAGTTCTATACACATGTTTATACATCGCACTCACTTAGAACTTCCACATCGCACTCTGTACCACTTGAAATATTATAACTTGTACACTGATAAGACACACAAATACTCGCAGATAACGATTATTTTATCCTTAGTTGATGCATTGATATCTACTAATGTTAGTTAGTATTCACAAAGTATTGCAACATCTTGGAATACTCTGTTATTATCACGAAAATGTCGATTGAGCTGTGGACCTATACATAGCTAATGTAAGACAGAGATCGAAATAGACACATCCCCAATAATTCGAATTACGGCATACGTCGAAATTTCATCATTAGTATTTAAATAATCAATAATCCAACAAATTTTGATATTACCAACTAAACTAAACAATATAATACGACACACCAGTTGTTTGTCTTACAACTGTAAGCCTGTGTTTGCTTTTCCCTAATCTAAAAAAAAATGTTAGTCGTGAGGAATAATTATCTGATTCTAAATTTGGCAAATTGGTTGGAAATAAACGATTTTTGGTTAGTTGTAGCCCTAATCTAAAACTGTTAAGTTTTTGATCCAAATCAGCTGTTTTATTTATAATATGTAACAACAGATGTTCGAATTGAATTATAATACAGTAAGAAATTTTCGTGAGTATTTGTTAAATCTACCCTAAAAGATTTTAATACGAACAACTGTTTTATCTGTTATACGGCTGGGAGTAAACCTCCAAATTTTCTCTATTTTTATGCTTTAAAATATTTTTTTGCAAAATCCTGTGTAAGTGTGCGCTTATGACTCGATAAGATTATACCTTTAAATTTGTATCGTAAGTAGTTTTTCCAACTACGAGGTAAAAATTTGCAAAACTAGTGTTTCCGCTGCGAGCGGAACGAAGCAGCTCGTGAGCCGGTGCTGGAGAGTGAGGTTCAAACAAATTCAAATAAATTTAATTTTGGAAATTCGCTCAACTCACGCCAGCGTTCAGCTGCGTGATCGAATTATTATTAGCTGTCATTAGAAAACGGTTAGTAGTCATTGTGAAAAAATGTTCTAATAAATCAAGTACTAAGCTTTTAAATAAGTTAAAACAAAATTGAGCGTGCGTCACAATTCAACGTTTTTGAGTGAGTACATCCACACTATCTATTACTCTGTGAAGGCCATCATATTGCTTACTTCATCTCTTTGTTAAGTAACGCTCACCCCAATTCACGCTAAACCCACGTTTACATTATAAATTTCTGCAATCCGTATGGAATGAAATCATTTCCGCAAGAGGTTTAACAGAAGTCACGCTTACATTGTGTTTTGAAACATCTTGTGTAACCAATTTTACTGACAAATTTTGAACAAATTATTAGTTTCAAGCGCAGAAGGTCTCTGGGTTATGTTATGTGGAATAACTTCCAGTGGAGAAGGTTTTCGAGAATTGGGCTTCTCTAAGTAGGCTTTATAACATTGCAAGTGCTATACTGAGTAGGGTACTTTTAAGAGTTTTTATAAGAACTTCAACACGTTCATCAAATTATTGAAAAAAATTCCCTATTTTTTCCCACATTTCTTTTCCCCAACATTGCCAGCAAACTTTTATTTTGGGGAATGGTATGGCGGCCTGGCGCAGTGCACACCATGCTCAGTGTTGCCACAAAACAAGGGTTAGAACTAAATTCCCCCATAACACAATATTTTAAATGAAGACAATGCATTTATTATGTACAGAAGTGTTTTGATTTGCCTAAAATTCTTGCTTGTTATTTGTGAAGGTTGATAATTAACATCAAAAACTTTCAATACAAAAATCCAAAGTTAGAGTTTTTAGTTTTTTGCGTGCAATTTAATCCCAATATCAAATCGTAACTTTTTTCAAAATCTCAAATTTCCCTACTTTTTGGATTTTAAAATTATTGGCTTGCTCCTCCCCAATAGCGACGTCTACAAATCATCTTTAAGCTAACTGGAAGAAGTGAAGAGATATGTAACTTTTTTACAAATTTGAATTCAAGCGTTCAGTTTTACCTACAAGGACTCTACACACTGATTACAGTATCATTGAGGAAAAATACACAATACATACACGATTCGAAGTCATGACGTTGTTAAAGCAGCTCTGCTTTGCAGAATTGTGGGTAGAATCTATAACAATGGGCATGAGCAACGGAAGTGATTATAGGCACTCTAAAAGCCCCTATAACGATTCACTTAGAGTTATAATGGCAGTTTTCCAGGCAGGTTATTAATATTGGCCGATATATCGAACGGGAATCAACAATCGATTACAGAAAGTCAAGCTAAGGCTTTCTTTAAAAAAAGGTGTTCATTTTAAAACGTTCCACAATTACTATATACATAGATTTTACAAATATTCTGGCATTGTTCGTTTTTACTATACATAAAGAGAGCTTAAACTTTAATGGCAATTTATAGCCAGTGAAGAACTAAAATAGTGTAGAATGTTTGTAAAAATAAACCCGAAATTGGTCCATCCATTAGTTCGGTACACTCATTTCGGCCAAAACGAGAAAACTTCCAAATTCATTGTTTTAGATATTAAAATCAGCTGATTGTAAACATATGAAGATTATGCAGCTGCAAATTTTCTCCTAATTGATAGTAATACTAGGTATGCAATGCAGTTGTCTGCTTGCAATATTGAGCGGAGCAAGTATTTTTTTAATCAATACTTTGGAGAAATATAACCACGAATCGATTTTGCCCTTAAATAATATTTATTTGATATTCATTTGATTTGTTATTTAAGGTAAACAAACCACTGACTTAAACAAAACAACAATTGCACATAAAACTATTGTATTTACAAACAGCTGATAGTAACAGTCTGAAGTTAGATGAGATCCTTTTAACAGCTGTATAATCAACACACAGTAAATAAACCAAATAATATATTTCTTCTATTAAAATAACATTATAAATTTAAAGGGCCGTAGGGCAAAACACTGAGGTCCGATTTGGACCATTTCAGATTTATACCTTCCCATAGTTGGTTACTATGACCGTACCAAATTTTGTGCGGATCACTTCAGCCGTTCAGGAGGAGTATGTGGAAATAAAAAGCCTGAGTGTAGTATAAGAGCTACGCTCAATAACGGATAAAACATCTGACTTGTAAGTTAGGCCTAGCATGAATTATAATGGACGATTTAGATTTACGTTTTCCACACAATTTAGCCAATACAATTGGTAAATGTCAGATTAACTTATTGACTAATTTGTGATCTGTTTCCAAGATTACCTAATCTCTAATTAACCTTTAATTAAATTGAATTTCCGATTATTTGGAAAAATAATGACGGGTTTAAATAAAGATTTTGTAATTTTGAGGTAATGTTGACTGTTTACGTTTTGTTGGCATAGTATGCTCATTTTTAAATAGGTCTACTGAATATTTTATGACATGGACCAATTCAGTTGATCAACAATTAATAATTTAAGCGGTCGATATCGAGTCCATTAGGTTAGTGTAAGTTTAATAGTACATTAGCAATTAATAACAGTTCTAGAAACAGAAATTCAAGATTTTACAAAATGTATACTTTAATGAAGGATGAAATAATTTAATAATTTAGCAAATACGCTAAGGATGTAGGCCTACCACATTTGAGTCACAAATTATTAGTCTAATATCTATAAAGGATTTGTCCCGACTGAATGATTGACTGACTGACATAGAAACAACGTACAACAAAAAATACTTAAGATACAAATACTAAAATTTAAAGTTAGTCTATTTATGAAATGACAGATGCACGCTAAGAAAGGATTTTGGAAAAAAAGATTTTAAAGCGTTCAAATTCGGATAAAACAGCTGTTAAAATCAAAAACTTTTCTTTGTTTGCATACATTACCATAGCAACCAACTTAGCAAATTTATAATTACTTAAAACTAATCTTCGCAACCAAAAGCTCTTTTAGGTTAGATTAACAAACTAAAAGCAAACAAAAATTCTTACTGTATTACAGTTCAATTCAATCATCTATTGTTACGTAGTATAAATAAAACAGCTGATTTGGACCAAAACACGAATATTTGCAACCAATTAGGCAAATTTAGAATCAGGTAATTATTCTTCACAACTGAAAGTTTTTTTATATTAGGTATAATCAAAGAAAAGGCTTACTGTATTATAAGTCAAACATCTGTTGTTACATATTATATTGTTTCCTTAGTTCCAAAATTGCTCTTTTGGGAGTTTAAATTCAAGATGTTGGCTGCCATTGCCGATCCTTAATTGTGTAACGTTGTTTTTTTTTTTAGTGCTGCCTTTCCATTATTTTGAGTTAATGAACAAATTTTCGTCGTGGTAACGAAAGGTTAGTGACAGCGTAACTTTAACTTTATAGGGCTTTGTCGTGCTTAAAAATGAACATGAGGGGTATTCTTTTTTTTAAACTATATTTTAATTTTCAAATCTTCTATACAGAACTTATTATGGTTTTGATTTAAAACAAGTTTTTTTATTTCGTTACAATGACCTGTTTGACACTTTTTGATAGTAGCCTATCATCAACATTATTATCCTATAATTTAATATAAAAATGTGTAAAAGATGTAAATACAATTTATGTGGCACAAAAACATTAGTAAAGAGTAAATAAAACACATAGGCATTGCACTGTTATATTTGCTTAGGGCTAAATTTACTAATGGTTAGAAGTGGTAAATGATATAAATTTGGTTAGTAATCTGGGGTTAAGTGATCAAATTTAACATAAGTTGTTTAAAACCATAGCGTTGTCATTATATTTTTCTAAAATGGTAGGGAAATTTTAGACATTTTGCAACATATTTTTTTATAAATTATAAAACATTTACAATAAGTGGAAAAGGTATCATGTCATATACTGTATACGGGTATTGTAATACCATGTAAAATTTAAATCAAGTAAAAAAATAGAGAAAAGGTTTTTCCTTTATTCACAATTTTTTTCAAATTCTTATAAAATAATTGACTGATCAAGGGTCTACAGAGAACACGAAAGTTTCTATAAAAATCTGAGATAGCAATTTTTTTTATGAATCCGAAAATGTACAATTTATGTGTGTAACACATTTATAATAATCATGTTACGTAACAATGAGTAAAAATTTGGTTGACTTAGTAGGAAACTCTATGGAATAGGATTATGCGCGGAACAAGATGCAGTAGGCGATATATCACTTCCTGCGCCTGATAGGCTACAGTTGATAATCAAGATTATTTCTGTAAATTAGAATTTCACTATTAGTATTGTTTAGGTCTATTTGAATTATACTGTTATAAAATAACAAACACGAGGTTAAAACACAACACAAATCAGCTGGGACAGTAGACGCACAAATAAGAAATTACACGTTACAGACATTCCTATCTAAGTTATCTCGGTTTTAGCATGAATTAGTTACAAAAATTGCAGAATCTTGTAGTTTGGAATATTAACTTTATAAATTTGATCGAATAGACCAGTATTTAACTATTATTCCAATGATGCGATCGAAATATTGAACAAAGTTTGAAAGTCGATTATAGACGTTTACCAGCTCTACGGTTACCCTACAAATACAAAATGATATTAATGATAGTAACGGGCACTAAACACAAAGCACTTCACTTAAAATAACGCACATCACTACCAGCTGGTCAAATCGTCCAAGAACACATAAAATCTTTACGTTTATGATAAATATGTCCAAGACAAAGACATGACAAGATGGCCGTCATTACTTCCTAACAGGAAATTCGGCACCCCACCACTTCCTATAACGTTATCAATTCTTAGTGCCGCTTATCAGCTGTGACGGAGTTTCACAGTCGCATGAGTCAATTTTGAAAATAACGGAAAGCGGATTTTCTTGCCAAGTGAAAACTGTCGGATCTTAGTGAATTTTTTAAAAAACATTGAACTTTACAGAATTACAATATATTAGTTTATGAGATTATTTTGCACAAAGACCGATTCTTGTACCTTTTCGACACCCCAAAACCCTCTTTCGGAGACATTTCTACAATGTCTATGATAAAAACAATATGTAGGAAAAAGATCTGGGTGTATTAACGCCAATGAAAATGTTATTTTACCAGTACTAGTGGACAAAGTCGTGAAATAAAAAAAACAGTTGACCCTACATTTTGGAAACCAAAGTTCAGTACTCCAAAATATTTTAGGATAGGCCTACCGTCGTGACCCTTAAAATCTTACTCCATATAGTCCACCATCAGGTGCGCGGATTCGCTCCCCAAAGTGAATCTATATACTGTATATGCCAAATACCACTCACTCACTCACACACTCATCACGATTTCTCAAAAACTACTGAACGGATTGGAACGAAATTTGGTATTGTAGCTTCCTCTAGGGCCATACGTGTTCGCTAAGAAAGGGTTTCAAAAATTCGAAATTTTAGGGGGGATTTGGGGGTCAAAGTTACTAAATCACGATTTCTCCAAAACTACCAAACGGATTGGAATGAAATTTGGTATGTAGCTTCCTCTAGGGACATATGTGCTCGCTAAGAAAGGGTTTAAAAAAATTCGAAATTTTAGGGGGGTTTGGTGGTCAAAGTTACTAAAAATCCCTTTAAAAAATGCATAGTATAATATATTTATTGATATATATTTTTTGTTAATATACATTTAAATTTGGGAGGGGGGGAGGCAAATTAAAAAAAAAAAAAAACACCGAACGGATTAGAATGAAATTTGGTATGTAGCTTCCTCTAGGACCATAGGTGCTCGCTAAGAAAGGGTTTAAAAAAAAAATCGAAATTTTTAGGGGTCAAAGTTACTAAAAATCCCCTTAAGAAATGCTTAGTATAATATATTTATTGATATATATTTTTTGTTAATATACATTTAACTTTGATTTGTCTATTCGTGCAAAGCCGGATCGGGCCAGCTAGTAATGTATATCGGTTAAATATTTCCACGTGCCTAGCTTAAAACGATAAATTAATGTAAAACATCCTCATTTCTCAGTCGCTAGCGTTCAGCGGTGTTTCAGGTTATGTGGGAGCACGAAGGATAAACCGATGACCTATTTAACGTAACCACAATCCACTGTCTTCTAGACTCGTGTATGTATTGAAATAATGGGAATTCCGACGCCGGATTGAAACGAATTGCGGAAATTGTTCTACCAGAAACTGATTTCGATTTAACTTTAAGTTCGATTATGAAAGACGTCGATTCCCCATTTTAAACAAAAGTACCGGTACGTCTCCTCTAGGCGACAACCTGTTTTAAAGAGGCAGGTCTTTCATAGAAGACCGCGTGTGTATATTTTCTTGTTAGCGAATTTCCATAGAAAAGATAAGCTATTGCAGTGACTCTTATGGTCGAGAGTACCCAATGAGCACTGATCATAGTCATTAATAGCACGTTTTGGGGTGTCAATAATACAAATTATATGTATATAAGTTCGCGCTCTAACGGCCACATTTTAGTCCGATTCGATTCAAATTTTACACATAAGTTAAGTTTTCTAAGTCACTCAAACGAGTTCGTTTTAAAAAAATCCAAAAACTGGAAGCACTTTTTTTGACAGGAAGTAACACTTTTTAGATTTTTCGTACTAGAATGAACATTTTTTTTAGGTTTATCTAAAAAAAATTAATATAGTAGATTATTCTGCACATTTTGCTTTTTAAATGACCTTATAGCCCGTCTGGTGTTAGCAAAATTGATAAAAACGTAAAATACCATACAAAACGAGTTGGTCCCCTGCGAGCGAAGCGAATCCGAGGGCGGAAGGTCGAGGTGTAAACTCGCAAAGTGCAGTCCATAATCCGAGGCCAGATGGTCATACGAGAGAAACGAAGCAGCTCGTGAACCGGCGACTGGAGGCTGTTGAGCAAACAAATCCTATACTAATATATTTCGTAACGGTGGCAGCTATTCATCACCTTCGTGAATAGACCAATTTCCCAAATGGCTGAATCCTAAAACATATAAACATATGTTTGGAAATTCGCTAAACTCACGTCAGCGGTTCGTCTGCGTGATGGAATTATTTTTTGTGTGCTACTTCAATTAGTGTTAGGTCAGAGATATTTCCCCAAAAAGCAAATATTCAATAAAATCTTTAAATTCATGACGATTTGTGAAAATAGTATAAGAAGAATAGATATAAATACAGCATTAATCACAATTTAAAAAAATAAAAAATGGTTATGCTACTAGTTTTATTGGACAATAAATTCCTCTAAGTGTCAAAAAAGAAACAATAATTTAAATATTTGAGATTCAGATAACATGAAAACAACATCAGTAGGTACTGCCATCTATGTATATTTACTACAACTACTTAGCAGGTCCGCCAACTTATTGCATTTAACACACAAAAATTCCCACAACAAAGTATGTCTCCACACGGAGACATTTGGTCCGAGGATACGGTTTTAACCAACCAAATTTAAGAAACATTCTCGTCGCGATGTAATTCCAAGTTTTACAACGCGTTTGATAATGTTATTGGCAAGACTCGGGTAGGTTTTATGTACCACCTGAGAAATTCATGTCTGTCCGTCCGTAGTTTACTGCTGGTCGTATCTCAAGCGCGAAGTAAGGTCAAGGAGATCCCAAAGCATGAATTGATTATGCGAGGGTCGTATCAGGGCTTATTCACTGTAAAAGCAATCCCTTTCGGGTTTTCTGTTACATTTAAACGTATGAAATGTACATTTAAAATTGCGCTTGAACTCGTGTTTTGGAAATTGTTAGAAAGTGTGATTTGGTAAAAGTAGGTGAATTTAGTATAACAAGTTACTTTAATTTTACTGCTTGTGTGAAAACGAACGCGTCTTTACATGTACTCTGAGATATAGGATAGCTTCAGTTCGCCGAGCATACAAGGAATAAAATAATATATTGTACTGGCAGGTAGCCGCGGCTTCGCTCGCACGTATCTCACACGTGAACCTTTGATACCGTTTGCTGACGTCAGTTGAGCAAATTTCCAAAATTAAATTTATATGTTTCAAAGTTTCAACCAACTTTTTGGGAAATTGGTATGTTGACGAAGGCGCTGAACAGATGCCTACTGTATTAAATATATTAGTAGAATTTAATTGCACCTCAGCCTCCAGACCCTGATCCCGCGGTGTTTCGTTCCGCTCACAGTTCCTTGCGGCCTCGGATTATGGATTGCTTCGCTTCACTCGCAAGCAGACACAAGTTCGCTTTTTATGGTAGTTGTATGGTATTTTACGTTTTGAGGGAACCAGATGGGCTATAAGGTCGTGTAAAAATAATTTTCAGAATAAACTCCAATGTTTATTTGTTTAACTAAAACCCAAAAATGTTTCATTATAGTTAAAAAAATCTTAAAACAATTAACCTTCCGATCAAAAAACGTGTTTCAGATTGTTGGATTTTTTGGCTAAGCAAGGAACTCGCCCGAGCGACTTAGAAATCCAACGTGTGTACAAAATGTGTACCAAATCGGGTATAAAATGCGGCTGTTAAGAGTGCGAACACATATATACATAATGTTTAATGACACCCCAAAAAGTGTTCTGGGGACTATGATCGGTGCTCATTGACCACTCTCGACCTTAAGTCTCACCATAAGAGTCACTGCAATAGCTCATCTGTCCTATGAAAATTCGCTAATAACTGTTTCTGATCCGAGTTCCGCATATAATGTTCGTCCAAATAACTTCATGTTTCCCATACATACACATGATCAGTTATGCACCAGTAAATGGAAAAACCCGCGTTACCACTAGTTTGTTGTTTGTAGGCCTAAGTAGATTCCGTTGAAGAACGAAGTAAACAAAAAGAATATTAAACAATAAACAACGATATAAACATATAACAGCTGATTTCGTCTAATAGCTTTAATACTTCTTAAAAAAATTAATCGTATTCAGACAATGTACAGTAAAATACGCAAGAGTCTACTGGTTCCCTGTGCTACGTAATAACACAGTACAGGCGACGCATTCGCATAGACATTCGCGTTGAAGTCGGAGAAGGAGAATCATTTCACTTCAAAAATATCTTTTCACACCTTTTAATGCGCACATATCCTATTCTTTTATAAGTGTCTTTACACACTTATTGTTACGTATTTCAAAAAAAGAGACTATATACAATATCATAAAACGGTGGTTCCAAAAGTCACCCCACTGTTAATTCGACTAGTACTTTACTTAATGACAACCGATCTTGTCTCGGCTTATTCTGTCAACAAAATATTTGTTTCCCCAGTTTAACGGCTCGCATAAACCTTTGTAGTTCTAAACCATTATGCGTTGACACGAAGTGAATAACAAGCAGATTGCTTGGGAGACGACACAAGTAGGCGTACCAACACTACCCACCGAACAACTAAATTTCCCCCCATAAAGAGCGCGTGAGGAATAAATGAATCATGTAAACAGGCCATTTAGAGAAGTGTAATGGGCCGTTCGGCGGCTTTATGTTGGTTTGGTGCAATTTGTAAAGTACGTCGTCGTGTTTACATCCGTATTTGAGGGTCTTGTTTATGGCTTGCATTATTTAGTCAGGAAACGAATAAAACAAACTGAAGTCTTATGCCGGGCCAATTTATTTCAAATGGACTTCTATAAAGTTTAACGAGATCCTTTAAAGTCCAATAATTTAAACTCGTATTAAAGTAAGGCATTACCACACTTGAAACATTTTAGGCCAACAAATTTTGAAAAACGGAGTTTTGGATTGTACGGACCAAGGAGGACAGTTATTTCTAATGACCTTATTTAGTGGTTAAGGGTCTGCTCCAGTAAACGAGAAAGCAACCGGAAACGCAACCGCTTCTCACTGTATCCCTATCTAAACAGCGCACTTTCTTGCAGCTGAACGCTTTGACATTGCCTCATTTCAAACCATTTTATAAGTCTATCTTTTGTAATTGAGTGATGAAAAGAAAAAACTGAATATTCTTTATACAATTTCGGATCCGGCTTGCAAATTATTTTTCATTATTAATTTTTTATTGTGTTAGGAAAAAAATTCAAACTTTGTACTTACAAAATGTCAATTACATAACAAATCAAAAGCATTTTTATTTAAATGTAAATTGCAAGACGGATGCGTATTGTGACTGTGCTTAAAATGAGACCTTGTAAACAATTTTATAATAAAAAGTAAACGAAATAAATGGTTTGAAATGTAACATTGCTCTTATGGGATAAAAATCCAAGATGGCCGTCACTACAGCAGACCCTTAAGACTCGGCAAGAGTGAAACAATATTTCTGAGTTGACCAAGTAGCACAGCTATACACTACTAGCAATAAGTTTGTGTGCGTTTAATTCTTCCGCTAGCAAATATAGGGCAGCATCATAGAGGCGGAAACTAGAAGGTAAGAGACGTAACCCTGATTGTAAATGTACTGAAATGTGCATGCGTGACAATGCATATGTTATTAAACACACCTCTCTCTCGCACATTCAAAATTAATTTTTCTAGTGTTCCTCCGCGTGTAACAAGTTGATGTGATAACCGCCAGAGTGCTAGCTAAACACTCGAGCAGGAATACAAATTCGGCGCGTACATGCTTCCACAATAAAGCAGACGTTTTCGTCATATATTGTTCTAACCTTTAAAATGACATATTAAGAATAATTGTCTGATCATTATTACTCCAGTAATCTTGTTACACGTTTAACATTGCTCTTATGCGAGTTAAAAAACAAGATGGTGTCTGGGTCTGCCGAGCCTTAAACAACTACTTTAACCGCCTTTTTAACACATTGTGCCCGATTCGTCACACCCCTTAACAAATTAATAATCTACCCGATTCATCAGACTGGAACATAGAACAAACCAAATATGATGACAAATAGGGTTGGGAAACGTGTAGAATCTTAGGACCTAATTTATACATAACTATTAATTTACAGGCTGAACATGACTGTGCATACAATTGCCAAAGTTGTTTCATAATTATCCATTGTCAAATACATTTCACTGTACATACAAATTACTTTAAATTATAAAACCAGCTGTTAATGGAAATGTATATGAATAAACAAATCTATATACTGTATACGAAAGAGGCTGTAATCTGTATTACTAACTCATAGAACAAACGTGGAGCAAAAACTACTTAAGATGGAAATACGAAAATAAAAAGGTATTATTCTTATGGGGTCATAGAAAGAATTTTGCAGAAATTTAATTTTAAAGTGTAAACATTCGTGTGGGGTTCATTCAAAGGAATCTATCAGATAAAGCATATATTTGGATCAAAAGCTTGGTAACACATGTTCGTTTACATTCATTACCATAGCAACCACCTTATCAAATTTATAATCATTTTATTATTATTTATAACCACCACGTTTTTTAGGTTTGATTAGCAAATTAAAAACCAACAAAAATCAACGAAAAATGCTTACTGTATTTAATTCAATTCAAACATATGCTGTTATAATTATAAATAAAACAGATGATTTGGATAAAAAACTTAACATTTCAGCCAATCTCGAGATGCTTTTTTGCCTAGTCTTTTAAAAATAATCCAACAACTCATAAAAAGTGATTTAGATATACGAAAGTAATTGAAAAATGTATTGTCAACAGCATATAGGTCGTCAAATAATGTGTAAATTAGTCTGTAGTCAGCCTAAAGACTAGCATTGTATGTTTTCTTAACCATTTATTTTTTCTCTTTTATTACCATAGATTGACGAAGACGTTCTTCATTTGATGTCATTTTTTCAACTAAGTCGTTTTCAATATTTTTCAAAAGTGCGCAAACAAGTGACCTAACTTAAAATCACTGGTAGCGTCACTGGTTGCGTTCGTTTACAGAGACCAGATCTATAGATTTAGCTGACTTTTAAAATGAATTGGGCTTATGGAAAGGAAAAAAAAAAGAAGATTGCTCAAAAGACACCCTTATACTTTGATTTAAACTGCTTTAAGATTGAGAACCACGCAACCGTAGTGAGAAATAGAGACTCGGCGCGCGCTAGGACAATACGGAAGGGGCAGTTGTCATAGCAACCGATACACCCCGTGTTGCCAGATTTATGTTAAATTGCTAATCATTTGAAAGTCATTTGCAAACGAGTGAATTGCTTGATAAGTAACTATCAACATGGAACAATGCGTCGATGCCTCTCCCTACCAACTCACTCAACCGATCCTAAAGCACTTTCTACAGCAAGAGTGTTTTTTCTACAGAATAATAATTGTTGGTTCATCCTCACATAAATACCTTCGTTATAACTAGTCACGTCATATTTTGTCGGGTATTTTGTCCACCAGATTTAGTCATTAGTAGAAAAAAATAGTTCTTAATACGAAGATTATTTCGAGACAATTAGATATGAGGTTGTCAAAGTTAGTTTTTTTTCCTTCAAAATAAAGCGGTGTTCTACTTTATTATAAACGTACAACAGAATAAACCCATTTTAATTAGGAACTCGAAGACAATGGAGAAAATCTGCGATTCTTCATAACGCAGTACTTGTGATCCGACATCAAAGACATTCAAAATATGGAATTAAGTTTAGAGGACGTACTTGTAACGGCTGCATTACAGCAAAGTGACTGGAAGCAATTAATTTGTCCCTTCGAATATACACACAAAAAAGAAGCAAACAACTTTTGGCATACGTTAAATGATGCAATCCGCACGACTGCAAAGATTATTTCCCCTTCCAATCTTACATTTGAAGGTAGAAGAGTTGGGCTTTAATAAATCCGTAAGGATGAAAACGTTTGTAAACCCTCAGCGAAGACTTAACAAATTTGTCCTTCTCTGAAGACTTCATATCGCGACTCTCGGCTAAATCCTGCAGGATATTTCATTTCTTCCCCTCGCCAACCCCCTTCATTACTTTAGTGCCCAGTTGTTGGAGAAAGTATAGATTCGCGAGGTGTACTGAAGAAAGAAAGTTAAGAAAAATGTAATTATCAATTAATTATCTTCTAATGTATATGTTATACAGAGTGTTCATAAAGTCCCTTTAACCCCCGTTATTATTTTTGTTACTGAAAATAAATTAATAAAATTTTGTAAGTCATACCACCCGTTTGCAAAATAAAATTTCCAGGCGCCATTTTGAAACGGTTAGAGATAAAGTCAAACTTAAAATACAAAAATTATTGTTTTATTTGGAGTTTTTAGTTTAAATCAGTTTTTTCTTCTAAAATTGCATGTATTTTTAAAATATGAAAATATTTTAGTAAGGGACAACTTAAGCACATTTTTGGAAAGAGTACCTGCTCATGAATCTAGGATAAAAATTTTGTTGGCTATGACTTTTTTCCAAAATGATCAGTGAACAGAGACCTATAAAATGAGGTATCACTCGACCTACCTTTACATTTGAAAATTTTCCAAAATCGACCACACCCCCTAAAAAAAATCACTTTTGGGTCATATTTGAGATTTGAACACATTTTTACTGAATTCTCTAGGGACAAAATAGGGAGGGGGGGGGGTGAGTTAAAACGAAGACTCTAGTTCATTTGGTTCTATTGATATGTACATTGAGCACGGGTGGTTTGATTCACCCTGTTTATCTTTTGACATTTTTGAACCTCTTCAGGGGGTAGGGGGTTGACAATTTCAAATGTAAAGGTGAGTCATGTAATGCACAATTGAACAGCTTATTAAAAGAGAAACAGAATGGCAGCCTTTAATAATACATTAGAGTTTTGGAGTGGAAAAGTGGGTTTTTTTGTGGAGACAGCCGAAATACGCCAATTTTCAACTGGCGCTTGAGCCCGAACGGTTCGTCGGAGGAAATAATTTATGGCATGAAATTTGTAGTACATTTTATTTTTTTTATAGGAAAGTTATTTACGAAAAGTTGATAGTTTTCAAGTTAAAAGCAAGCAAAAAACCGCCAAAACTCATTATTTTTGACATGTTTTTGCATTTTTATCAATGATGCGTCACGAAATTTTGTAGGCAAACCTCAGATTCGGATTCAGCACCTTATAAAACATATAGAAAGGAAGAAATCAAAACCACCCCAAAACTTTCCCGCCAGGGCCTCTTTTAAGCACAAATTGACTGTATTAATAGTTCAGAAAAAAGCTTCGTTTTCCAGATATCCATCATTTTTGTTAAACTCAGATCTAGAGAAATGTTTGGCCGATTGAGTTCAAACTAAGAATGAAATGTTAATAAAAATAACCGATTATATACAATGATGCGTTTTAAAATGGCGGCTGATTAAATAAAAATTTCAAACCTAAATTACTCAAAACCCGAAAATTTTAACAAAAAATGTTGACACCTTTTTTGTAGCCCTTTTGATTTCATGTCGGATGGTGTAACTGACAAAACAATCGGATGAAGGATAATGGTTAAGTTGAAGATAATAACAGCATTATGTACATACAAAATTGTTGTCTTTACTGTGATGGTATAGGACGCCGGGTTGAACAAACCAATTGTATTACACATAGATTAACTGGGAGTTAGCATCCCAGCTGTAGGCCTCGAAACAGAAGCTGCCTCACGGTAAAGTACTCCAAGTGGATTTTAACCGGATACTTTTACGATATTCCTTGTCTTGATCGATTCTGAGGGAACCAGACGGGCTGTAAGGTTAAGTAAACAAACAAAAAATGTGCAGGATAATTTCCTAGATTTATTTTTTTAAATAAAACCTCGAAGAAGTATTATTTTAGTTCGAAAAATCTCAATATATATACAGATACGGGCGCGAATACTGGCACTTGAGCAAACCGCTACTAACCTGACTAAAAACATCAGTACCCGGTACATCTATATTTAACACGTTCACTGCTAAGGACGCACATATGAGCTTCGCACTCCAACCCCCGTATTGGGAGTATTTTCAATACACAATGTATTGCGTGCTTCGCACGCCAACTCCCGTGTTCTGAGTATTTTCAATACACAATGCATTGCGTGCTTCGCA
>JAGFPH010000012.1:2090419-2105500 GCA_018207615.1 Philaenus spumarius | reverse complement strand
GGGGTGACTCTTGTAACAAGGTACTAACTCTTTTAACGGGGTGTTTCTTTTAACCTGGTAATTCGTTTAAAAAACATAATCATTAACTCTTTTACGGGATGAATCTTGTAACAAGGTAACTCTTTTAACGGGGTGTTTCTTTTAACCTGGTAATTCGTTTAAAAAAATAAATCATTAACTCTTTTACGGGGTGACTCTTGTAACAAGATAACCGTTTTAACGGGACGTTTCTTTTAAACTGGTAATTCTTTTTAAAAAATAAATCATTTTAATAAGGTAAATCTTTTACTGGGTGATTCTTTTAACAGAGTGATTTTTTAACAAGGTAATCCTAAGGGATAGTAATGCATGATAGTTATCTAGTCATGAAATAACTGCTAGCAAAATTAATAGAAACTATCTTTTTAGTTCTGATTATCGGAATACGAGAGGTTTGTGTATAGCAGATTTAATTCCGGGGAAACCCTACTGTGACTACGGACAAACGAATGTTCCTATAAGAGTTCAATGTTTTCCACCATGGTACAAAGCACTAAACATAAATAAATATAACTAATCTCCCGCATGACAATGTTTACCGCACTCGGTACAGAATTCCACCCTTCCCGCATTAAAACAACACATTTAATTAATCATCCAACATTCCCTTAGAGATGGGTAAATGCATACACTCAAGGATTACGTCTCTCCATTCCAAACATTACTAACATCCTGTATGTAATCCGCGTTAACACATATTTACTTGTTTCCTCGAATAAAACTACTTAGTAAAACCCTCCAATAAATGACGGATGTTAGTTTTAATTATAATGGATGTTAGTTAATAATATAAACAGAAAGTTATAATCCTATTACAGTACTTTAAATGAGCAATTCTTGTATCTATCTTTGTATCCGTCGCGGATCTCGAAAACGGCTCTAACGAATTAAAAAAAAAATGTATTTAGGTGTAGTTTTGATTTTTAAGTACACCCATATAGTTGTATTTCGTGTAAAAACGCATTTTTTTAGAAAATCTAATTTAAAAGTAGAAAAATTTTAACATAGGGTCTTATGGGTTGGCATGTTGGTTACAAAATAACAACGAAATAGTAAATAAAGCGATTAAAACAGCTGTTTATAAACAAGCCAATTTATACTGTTTTAGCACGTTGGAAATAGAGTGGAATAGAACTGAGATTGAGTATTATTCAAAATCAGCTGTTCATTGGATAGTTTTTAATTACTGTTAAAAAACAAGCTAATTTATACTTTTTTAGCATGTTGGAATTAGAATAAATTGGGCCTGATTTAATAACTCATTTTGTCAAAAAAAAGGTAAACTTGGCAAAGATGGATAAATTCTAATAATTTTGTAATATAGGCCTGGCTCATTTCTGAAACATAGTATTGAGGTTATGTTCATCCTGCAATAGTTTTTACTATATTTAGGCCTGGTTTAAAAACTTTAGTTGACAGAAGATAGTAGAACTAGGACTAAAATCGTAATGAAAGCCTCTCACGTTTCTAAAGCATGTATTTGAGGTTATAATTAATATTGCAATTACTGTTAATATATTTAAGCCTGGTTTCATAATTTTAGTTGTCAGAAGATATTAAAACTAGTAGATACATTATATATACAATCCAGATGATAAAAATACTGAGCGACGTTCGGTCACCCAGGTGTACAAACGAGCCAAAGATTAGCGAATTTTCCAACTGCGAGCGAAGCGTCCAGGGGCTGAGCCCCTAGTTTTATTTAAATGTAAAATTAGATAATAATTAATCCGTATTTTGTCATCCCTGTATATAAAAACGAATGTTTCTTTGTCCTCTATATACTCAAAAACTATTCGACCGATTTCACTCAAAACTTCACATTTTATACATATTATTGCCATGAGTGTTTAGACATTTCAATTACAGTCTAAGAGGTTGAAATGGGGTTGCTACCCGTATACAATAAACATAAATTAAACTAACTTCCTACAAGCTATAAAGCTAAAATTGTGTAATATTAATTTGAAGGAATATAAAAAAACTATATGCAATTCGATTACATAAGTCAAAGTGATGAAATGGGATAACTACCGTTAAAATTAAATAATCATTTAGACACTAACTTTTTCTATATTGTCAAAAACTACTAATTTCACAATTTATACATTAGTACCAGGATTGTTTAAAGGATATAAAACAAATAGATTTAAATAGGGTAACTACCCCTACACAATAAAAATAAATTGCACTAAAATACTACAAACTATAAAGCTAAAATTATTTAACACTAGTAAACCCCCGTGAAAAATCACAGGCTGATTAATTAGATACACATTAGAATTAATCAGTATTTGTATAAATACTGATTTAAACTATTTACACAATTTAAAAAACAAACAATTTACAAACAACATTAAGGCCCCAAACTATAATATACAGTGGTTTTGTTTAAATATTACCAGATGATGGGTGAAATCAGCTGTTAAATAATAGGTAGGCCAATTTCTTCTTTAAATGTGTATAAACAAATATATTGATGATAAAAGGTTGTATTTATATATAGTTTTTAACCTCAAAGCAAATATTATAACGAATATTATAGTGCCATTCATTAGTTCTAAAATTCATATTAAAAAGAATCAACTTCACAAGAAATTATAACGACTGAAGTTGTAAACATAACCCCAAACTATATTCTACACTGGGTTTACAGATGACGGGTGAAATCAGCTGTTATATTATGTTACTCACGTACGTTCGTTTGTACGTACGTACGTGAGTACACTCGATTTTATAGGAGTTGATTATTCCCAATTGTTATAAAAAATATTTGCAATTCGATTAATTAAGTCAAAGGAATGAAATGGGATAGCTACCCTTAAAATTAAATCAAGCAATAGCGAAGCATTACCAGGTCTACTAGTAAATAAATAAATAATAAGAGAAAACGCTGCTTTATTCTGTCTTACTTTTGAATTTGAATGTTTTTACTACTTAACAAATTACTATGCATCTAACTTAATTAAATACTGAAACATGTAAGTTATAATCTATATGTAAATTAAGTAAGGCTACATTTCTCTTTTAATACTTACTTATTTGTAAAAATATTCATTTTCATCAAATTTTACATTTAAATAATAACTGTCTGCTTATTTAGATTAATACACTCATTTTCATTAAACACAGAAAACCACTTTCAGGCAAATTATTGCATGTCATCAGTTGTCTTTGATGCAATGATAAAACGTGAGTCACCGTTGCATTTGTCGCAATTAATTAAGGATTGTTCTTGAGAAATCCTTCATTTTAGCTATTTGTGTAAACTAATGAGGCAAACTTTCATCTCGAGTTTCATGAATTTATCTGAAACCATTCATGATAATATTTTTTTCATAAACACACATACAGACAGACAACTAAACTTCTAAACTAAGCAAGATAGGACATATTATTATGTTGTATTATTAGCTAGTATTGACCAGCAGAATAACATGGTACAGTTTGGTATACTAGTTGCGAGACACCCATACCTAAATCTTTAAAAATATTTAAAATTGAGCTGTTTGTCGGAAATAGCCGACTTTGGAAGATTGTTTAGGACTACTGTACCAGTAATTTAATTTTAGGTACAGTTTTATTATTACTGTATGTTTCAGGTTCGATCTCCCGGCTGAACCGCTGACGTGAGTTGTGCTAATTTCCAAAATTAAGTTTATATATTTTAGGGTTTTAACCAAATGTAGTTGCGAAATTGGCCTAATCAAGAAGGCGCTGAATAGCTGCCACCATGTACGAAATATATTAGTAGAATTTGTATGTGCCTTAGCCTCCAGCCCCGGTTCACACCTGCTTTGCGAGTTTGGACCTCGACCTTGCGCCCTCGAATTATGAACTGCGCTTTACGAGGTACGCACCTCGACCTTGCTCTCTCGGATTATGGACTGCTTTGCTTCCCCGGAATTTTTTTGAGTACCTACTTTACGTTAAGACCGAATTTGGGGGAACCAGAAGGGCTATAAGTTTATAGACATATATATATATATATATATACTGTATATACAATTTTTAATGACAACCCAAAAAGTGTTCTGGGGACTATGATTTCTGCTCATAGACTACTCCCAATCTTAGGTCTCTCCGTAAGACTCACTGCAATAGCTCATCTTTCCTATTTAAATTGCTAATAATGAAGCTAACCAAAAAAAAGTATCGATACGCAAATTGTCTTATTTGTCTTATTGTGTATTCATAATTGTTTTACTTGATAAAAATATGGTAATTGGTTTCTGAGTAGTTCTCTTCCAAAATGTAGTTGTAAAGGACACCTAGAGGATAAAACGCCCGCTACAATAACGATTCCGTCAAGGTGGCGACAAATACCAAGCAGACGTTGAACGCTAATACCGCATACAAAATACCCATAAATACGAGCAAGACGGTGCATCGTAGTTAATCAGACCTCCCCTGTTGAATCACAAAGTTAAATTGAATTTTAAACTCGTTTAGCCCGCTAATCGCATTAACCCGTTGAATAGCTTCAATTTCTTACGGCAGTTAGGTCGCGCGTGCGGACGTGCGCGTTTAATCAGCCAGCACAATGCATCGTGCTGGAAGCAATGGCGCAATTATTTGAAGATGCTATTTTTTTTAAATTTTCATTTAAGGCTCCGATGCACCTCCGAAATTGTTGATAGATTTTCTTGAAAACTATTTTTAATGTCTTTTCTACTGTGGTTCCTATCGTGGAATTCAACCAATTACGGGGTTTTAGCGAATTTCCATAGGAAAGATCAACAATGGTCAATGAGCACCAATCATAGTCCCCAGAACACGTTTTGGGCTGACATTAGAGATGTATATAAAGTCGCATAAAAAAATAAAACAACCGGAAGCACGTTATTTGATAGGAAGTAACTTTGAAATTTTCGTACTAGAATGAAACCTTTTTGGGTTTTTACCTAAAGTAATAAATAGAGAAGATTACTCGGTACATTTTATTTTTGTACACGGCCTTACAGCCTAATCCAGTACCCCAAAAATCTATCCAGCCTAATCCAGTACCCCAAAAATCGATCAAAACGTAAACACACAAAGCGAATATTTCCGCTGCGAGCGAAACGAAGCAGCGCGTGATCTTATTTAAAATCGCTCATCTCACGCCAGCGGTATGGATTGATGTAAAGGAAGTCAACAGAAAATAAAAGCACTTAAAGGAAATTCAACAGTATTAAAAACAGGCCAAACGGTAGAAGAATATAATGTTAATACAAATTTTATTGACTTTGCACAACACTTGCCCCAACAGGTTGCAGCCAGTCAGGACATCCACCTCCCCCCCAACAACACACACACATTCCCTGATGCCTGAAGAATGATAATGGTTAGCCCAGTCCACACCCAACATCAATAGGAAATATAAGCTATTGCAGTGGTTCTTATGGAGAGACCTATGGTCGGGAGTAGTCAGTGTGAGCACCGATCATAGGCCCCAGAAAATGTTCTGGGGTGTCATTAAAGATTAGGCTATATATATGTGTTGGCACTCTGTCAGATTTGATGTCTGATTTGGTGCAAATTTGCTCATGATTTGCGAATTTGCACCACGACCACGCAGCTTGGCATTATGGACGCACTTTGCGAGTTTGCACCTCGACCTTGCGGCCTCGGATTATGGACTGCTTCGCTCGCAGCGGACGTACACGCTTTGTAGAGTACTTTTATGGTAGTTTACGTTTTGATCGATTTTGGGTTATCGATTACCTAGACGGACTATAAGGTCGCGTAAAAAAGGTCGCAGAATAATCTCCTATATTAATGTTTTAGATAAAACTCTTAGTTTATTCTAGTACGGAAAGTCTTAAAATTTGTTGCTTCCGGTTGTTGGATTTTTTCCCTAAGAACTCGTCGGTACGACTTAGAAAACCAACGTGTGTACCAAATTTGGACTAAATCAGACGTAAAATGCAGCCCTTACAGTGCAAAAATTCATCATAGTTATACACATTCAAATATATATAATTAACATTCAATTTTTGACGAGTCCTTTAAACCGTGTTCTGGGGACTATTATCGGTGCGCATTAACCATTCCCGACCTTAGATCTCACCATAAGAGCCACTGCAACAACTTATCTTTAATATGGAGATTCACTAAAAATAGCCTGAAGTTCTAACTTATAGTATCTAATCACAGTATGTTTCCAGTTTGTAAAAGTTGGTAACACTTCTTAGTTTAAAAAAAAAGTTCTTCAGCTGATACTATGTTTTTAGTTTCTAAACATATATATGTTGGTGGCACTTCTTACTTTCAGAAAATTCTGGCAACACTGTTATATCACCTCGGCAAAATGGCTGACGTTCTCCTAAGTTACTTTGGCTATTCAAGTTTTGTTTTGTTGTTTCTCTTGTAATACTTATTTTAGATTGTTAATATTTGATTTCCCTCCATCAGTGGAGCATATAGTTTCTTTATAAAAGTAAAAAAAAGTTTTGTGTCTTTCTATCAAAATAAGTTGTCACCCTCAATTGCATTCAGTACCAGCTGCTACCTGCGGCTTCGCTCGCAGATGTGATTAAATGAATAAAAAATACTATCGGGTAAATATCGTGCCTTACCATTACACACAATTAAAAAAAACGATTTTAGATCCGAGTTCCATGGCCCAAAAACTCACAAAGAGTTTCGCCCAAATCGATCTATGAATCCCTTTTAGGTCTACGTAAATTATTAGTTATGCACCAATAAACGCTAAAAATCCCGTTTTCCTCCAGTTGTTACTGATAACTACCCAACGAAAATAAAATTATAAGTCAAGTTTTAAGGTGTATATAACATCTATGAGTACATTTTTAACATTATTGCATACTGTTTTGATATATATTTAACGGTTAAATCAGCGTATACAGTAATTTAAAACACATACGATCATGTCAAAGTGTTAAGCTTTTGATCCAAATCAGTTGTTTTATTTATAATGATCACGTCCTTAAACAAAACTAATAATGTTGTACATAATTTTTACATTTTAAATAGGAACAATAAATATTTCCGAGGTAAAAAGTTTCGGAGATACAATCAAAATTGGTTCAGCCATTTCGGAGATAAGGCCGGACAGAAAGACAAATATTTTTAAAAAAATGCATGTTTAGGTTTTAGAAAATTGTGAATAACCATATGAGATTAGAAAGTATTTATTTCGAAATCACAGACAGACACTTCAATTTTATTTATATGTAGAGACTAATCACGAGAGCTTCGGAAATCACAGCTGCCCACTTAAAATATTTTAATGAAAATGTATTCAATTTGTTACTGCACTTCAAACCACGCTTTGTTACGAAATTTCACCAAATCCAGTAATCATTTTAACCATGGGGGAGGGGGAATTACCTCAACCAGTGTATATGGAAATGAATCGGTCGAGGGATGTTGTGGGGGGGGGGGGGAGAAGGTTCACCACACACAATGACTGTATGTAAATACCGCACTGAACGGATAAAGGGATAGTTGATAAATTCACCCCCCACACACACACATGGCGTAATGTTTTTGTTTATCGTCAAAAGGGTTTCATGGGGGAGGGGGTTACATATACTTTTGGAATGCTTATCATCCAATTAAAGTGATTATCCAATTTTCTCAAATTTAGCCGACGAAGGAATGCAAACAAACATTGTATTTAGTGGGATTTATTTGATGCTTCAAAGAAATATGTAATATAAAATCTTGTGATCATATGACTTGAGAAATATTTTAAGATAACCTAGAATTTTCGTAATGCAATTCCCAGACCTCTTCCTCAACTCCCTGACCAACTCGCAGCAAATTTTGAAATTATTTCAGTACGTTTTCAATACATTTTAGCAACATAATGTTTATTGCAAACATTTCAGCCTCCTCCTTTACAGCCGAACTCCTTACATCAGAAGACAAACAAAGCAGGTGTTTTAGTATTTTACCCCAGTATAAATAGATTTAACTTAACATAATTCGACCATGTAGATGAACCGCTGACGTGAGTCGAGCGAATTTCCAAAATAAGGTTTATATGTTTTAGGGCGACAACCAATTATTTGGGAAATTTTTAAACTCAAGAAAGCGCTGAATAGCTGCCTACGTTACGAAGTATATTATTAAAATTTGTTTGCATCTCAGCCTTAAGCCCCGACTCACGGTTTGCTTCGTTCCCCTCGCAGCGATAAACTCTCTTGGCTGTTTGTATCCCGGTCATGTGGATGTTAACCGGATACGTTTATAGGTTTTTACGTTTTGATCGATATTGGGGGGGAACCAGGCGGGCTATAAGATCTTGTAAAAAAACAAAGTGTGCAGCATAAAACCCTTTAATGTTTGTTTATATACAACCCCAAAAACATTAAATTTTAGTACGAAAAACCTAAAAAGAATTTATTTACGGTAAAAAAGTGCTTCCTGTTGTTACATTATTTTAGCTAACAACTCGTCCTTATGAACCATTTTAAAATATGAAAATTAATGTAAACAATTTCCTCAGAATGTAGTGCTAAATATTGAAAGGAAACAGTACATGTTCACTTTTCAGTGTTTAAATTCCCTGAGTCCATTCAACTGAATTTACACCACAATTCCTGTCACTCAATCATGAAATTTAAGTTTCAGATTTCAACACAAAAAACTAAGGTCACTTGAATATTAAATAAAGACAATTATAAAGAACATTTTACTTAAAAGTCTCAAATTTTAGAACCACCTCTTCTGTAAACTTAAAAATAACCTAAAAAAAAAAAGAAAACATGGGCGGGATTTGTGAGTACTCCTCGACCAAAGTACTTTTTTAGTATGATTTTAAAAGGAGACACTTTTTTAAAAAGTGTACACTTTATAGTACTTACAAAAAGTGTGTACTTTTTAGTAATTTTGAAAGGTAGTCACTTTTAGTATATTTTTAGAAGTAGTGATTTTTAGATCTTTCTTAAGGCACACACGTTTTAGTAATTTTGAAAAGTATACACTATTTAGTACTTTTTTTAAAGTAGATTATTTTTACCACTTTTTAAAAGCAGACACTTTTTAGTACTTTTTAAAAAGCAGGATCTTTTTAGTACGATTTTAAAAGGAGACCATTTTTAGATCTTTTAAAAGCATGCACTTTTTAGTACTTTTGAAAAGTATAAGCTATTTAGTACTTGCTTTAAAGTACAACATTTTTAGCACTTTTTAGTACTTACTTAAAAGTAGGTACTTTTTAAAAGCAGACAATTTTTAGCACTTTTTAAAAGCAGCCACATTTTAGTACTTTTAAAAAGTATGTAATTTTTTAGTACTTTTTAAATGAGGCACTTTTTAGTATTTTTTTAAGTAGGCATTTTAAAGTAATATTTTTATAAGTACGCTATGTTTATAGTACTTTTCGGGCTTTCAACTTACTGTTAAAGACGTCCTAAAAACCCGTTTCACTTAATTGTGTTATATAAAGCACGCTCTAGGCAAAGAAAGACTCCTCTGTTTTTGCATCATCCGAGGGGGAGGGGGGATAAATACTAAACAAATTTTCCTGACTTTTTACAAGTCCCCTGGCTTTCTCTGGCTCTTCCTCATCTTCCCGACCATAGGAAGACTGTAAAAGTAAATTGAAAAGAGTAAATATTAAATTTTTAAGTTGTCATATTGTTTGCAGTTACTCAAATAAGAGTATGCGAGATGCGATTTAAGATGTTAAAATAATAATTTTCACTTGTACATTTCACTCTTGTAGCAATTGAAATTAAAACTATGCAGTCAACTATCGAGGTTAAAAACCCACAGCGTTATGCCCTGTCACGAACGTTTAGAAAGTTATTTCAATAAAATGAAAACAGGTTATAAGAAATCAAAGGATGTTTGTGTTTACCATTTCCGGAACGAGTTTCTCTTCACTTCCGTTTGGTCTCGTGCAAACACTTCAAATTGGATTCCGTTTAACTCTTTGCACAAGTGAAAAGGAAATTTGAAAACCACCGAGGTTTGAACAAATTTACTGCCCCATGTTTTGCCGTGACATTATCATTTATACAATACGTATAATAATTCTGACAACAATTTACGGGGAATGAATGTAAGCTCTAAGGATTAATTAGACTAGGGATGAACGGAGCGTAAAAAGGCGAGTGTAAAAGGGCTTCGACTAAACTGTTTCAATAGGGAAAAACTGCTTTCTTTTTAAAACATAATTTGTAATTGTTTTGTATTAGTCGATATAATGATAGAATTCTCTTTTAGCATTACCCAGAGCGAACGGCGTGGACGTAGAACATATTTTGCCCTTTTTACTACATTTTTAAATTTCAAATGTTTTTATTACTCGTATTTTATTTTACTAAATTCTTACTCGCATACAACATCGACGTTCAGCCACCTAGCAGTGGATAGCAAAACTGTTTTCGTGTAGGCTTAATATCGTGCGCAGTTTTTTCTATTTTTAAGTCTTATATGAATATGATTGATTAAATGGTGTACTGAAAATGGGGGAAATACCGAAGGCGAACAGCTAAAAGAGCTGCACATGCAAACGTTTTTGTGCAAAATTTGAATAACTTCTATAGAAAAGGTAGTATCAACCGGACATTGAAGTGGTGCACCATTCAGACCATGTAGATTGTGCCTGCAAAATTTTATCGAAATCGGCACAGTAGTTTCGGAGTAGAAGAATTTACAAAAATTAACGAGAAAACCGGGAAGGAGGGCTTCTGATCTATGATTAAGAGTTATTTTGAAAACTACGAGCTAGTTATTCTTTCATTTTACCGGAGAGGGAAAATTGATAATATGAAAAATCTGTGATTATTTTCTTCTGTGGGGAATGTCCACTGACAATTTCTCGTTGGAACAGTTAACGAGTAATTCAACAAATTTCGTCTGCATCGCTTCATTAAAAAACACCATCGCAAAGTAAAATTTGCAGAAATCAATGATCAATTTGTATTTCTCTTCTTTCCACCGAAGTCATCTGATTTAACGAGTCCAATGTTTAATTCACCGAACAATTCAATTAACGTGCTATCGATCCATACTGTTATCAAAGTACAAATGCCAAAGGAGATTATAAAAGTTAAACAAAAGGTCGGGATTAAAGGGCAGAATTAAACGGAAATCGGTTTAAAAATTAAAACCATGACTGTTACCATTAACGTTGCCGAAACGGTTGCCGGTGGAATCTTTCATTGTAATTATTTTTACAAACAATACTTGCTATAAAATTATAAATTTAACTGAGAAAAGGAGGGGTGAGGCGTTGGACAGGAGGCCGGGGTACGGGGAAAGGGGGTGGCGGAGAAAATCGATGCCAGAGGGGAATGCCGGGAACAGTCGAGCATTGTTCTACTCGGTTTTATTTACCCGACGAATGTGTTCATGTTTGTTTCCAGTTTTTCTGAATCGTATATTTTATTTACCCCTTCGCTCTGTTAACGTTTCCAATTTCAGAGGCCCTGAGGTCGTAGAAATAAAGGTCAAGGTCGAAATACGGGGCGATGTTTCTGAAACTATTTGTTTTCAATGTCACTTTTCTACGTTTCTCAGAAATTATTTATTAAAATAACGGGCGTAATTAATTTCTTGCTCAGCTTGATACGCATAGAATTTGATGGTGTAAGAGATAAACTGAAAAAATAATCATTTTTTTCAAAAAACTAATTGAAATGGTGGCCGATTAAGGGGGTCCTATTTCCACAATGTTAAATTATATATTTTTATGAACTTTTTTCTCAGCAATAATAATAGATAGAGAACACTTATAATAATAATAATAGATTGCAATTTTTACCACTTATTCTGCATTATGTCCTACAACTTTAGAAGTAGGTTTAAAAATACATCTGAAAATTCAATTTACATTTTGAAAAACATTCTTTTTCAGATGAAACTTACTTTTCCATGTTTTAGGACATATCGGCGAATATGTGGTAAAAGTTTTCATGCCTCTATTATGGTTGCTGAGAAAAGGGTGCAAAGATGAAAAAAACGCAACTAAAGTTAGCCTACCTTGTTTTAATAAGCTCCAGTTGCATATCATGGTCCTGAAAATGTTTCTCGGGCAAAACAATTCATACAAATATTTTTTACGCATGTTTCTCGCCATATTTCTCCCTCTTATTTTATATGGAATTAATCCGAAAACTTAACTAAGCAAAATGTAGAGCTTATCATTTCAATAATATTAAAAATTGTGACGCATACTAAACTGTAGTTTAAAGTAGATGCACAAAATAGTTGACGGAAATTTATAACCGTGTTTAAACATAAAAATTTCATTCATTTTTTTTTCTACAGTTGAGACTTTTTAATTTTTTACATTTCAACTTATTATTATTAACTTTAGAAGTAGTCAATGCAATGTCGCCAGAATGGCAGGCCATTTTAGATCAAATACCTCATAGTCCTGAAAAGTTCCTCAAATAAACCGGCGTGTTAATGAAGGTTTTTGAGTTTACTAGCGCTTAGCTGATCATTATGTATGTAAGGCTAAATGGGAAACAGATCTGGACAAAACTCTCTATACGTTTTTCAACCAGTAAACTCTCAATATTTACATAGATAATTCTTTAATTCATCAACGCCTACAAAAACGAGTACGCGAGTAACAATATAATATAACACCTGATTGCATCCATCCTCATACCCATTAACCCATCAAACCCCATTCATAAACAAAGACCTACCTTATACTTTGGAATTATGTTTCCTACTTCAATCAATAGCTATGAAGTTGATTTTTTAAATACCTATGAGTTATTGAACTATAAATATAATGTAAGCTATAATACGATTTGTTTTGAAGTTAAAAAATAATATAAATATAACCTTTTATATATACATATAAATAAAATTCAAGTGTCTGTGATTTATAAACAAATACTTTTTTCTAAGCTCATATGATTATTCACACTTTACCTAAAATTAAACACGCATCTTTTAATTTTTTGCCTGTCTGTATGTCAGTCTTTCTGTCTGTTTGTCCGGGCTAATCTCCTGAATGGCTGAAAAATGTTTGACGTAACGTTCATTTGCGTGTAGAGGACTTTTCAGAGACTAGGCTGCTTTTTATCCCGTAAATATTTAGAGTTCCTGTTTAAAAAAATATAAAAATTATGGACAAAATTAGGAGTTTTGGGAACGGACGTGACCATTATACATAAAACTACTGATTTGGATCAAAAGCTTAACACATTAACAAGATCTTCTGTTTTTTAATTTACTGTTTACGCTGGTTTATCCGTTAGATATATATCAAAACAGTATGTAATAATGTGTAGTGTACTCATAGATGTTAAATACACCTCAAAACCTGTAAAATTTTTACTTTTTAAGTTCAATCGGGAGTTATGAGTTATAATTATAACAAGAAAACAGGATTTTTAGTGCTTACTGGTGCATATCTAATAACGTAGACCTAAACGAGATACATAGATAGCTTTGAGCGAAACTTCCTCGTTTTTGGGCCATGCAACTAAAATCTTTTTTTAATTGTGTGTAATGGGAAGCCACAATATTTATTCGATAGCCCTTTTATTTATTGAATCACATCTGCGAGCGATGCCGCGGCTAACAGCTAGTCATTAATATATTAATTTACTGTATATAAATTTAAAGAAGAGATGCAGATTCGTTTTACTTCGGAAACATTCGTACATCTTCGTAGAACATATAAACAAATTAGATTACTCGCGTCGAAGCAAATGAAAACAGGTTATTTGATATAAATAGGCCCTACTATTAAATTCTAATATGTCTTATTTATCTGAATTAGGATGTAACATAGTTTTTTTTTTAATTTCTCATTTTATAAAGGGTTTATTCTCTAGCTTTAAGAAAAGTATAACAATCAACATTTTTAATACATGTTCACCCCTTAGCAGCACGCGACAAAATGTCAATCTATGACACTTTTTTTATGTATGTTGTAAGAAAAAAATGTACAAATTTTCAGCTCAGTACCTTTAAGGAAATTACAACCATTAATATTAATTGTTTTAGGGGATGTTTTTTCCAGGATAGTGTAGTTTTTTATTAGTAAAACAATTCAATCGGTCCAATAGTTCTAGAGATTACCCCCTACATACAAACCAACCAACAAACAAACAAATAAACAAAAAACGTTTACCTCCTTATAATATTATTAATTATTAGTAATAACCCCAAAGCTAAGATGGTAAATAATGTTAAATGTTCAAATCAAATTATTTCGTATATTTTATAACAGCAGTTACAATAAAGGTTAAAAGAACCAGGAAGGCTCAGGTCTACACTTTAATAAAAACCTAACCTTTGTTAGAAATTTAAATAATTGCTTCAAAGTTTGAAATCAGCTATTAATGGAATTATTGGAGCAAACAGCTGTTTTATCTGTTATTTTATTCAACCGGTTGCTATGGTAATAAATGTAAGTACATGACGTGATGATTCATCGGTCTAGGCTTAACCTAAGAATTTTTCCAACTAAACTTACAAATATTGAAGTGAAAAAGGTTTTTACCAAAATGAATTATAGTCTATGTTTACTCAGGGATAGTGTAGCTTTTTACTAGTAAAACTATTTTTTCAATCGGTTCAGTCCAGAGATTACTCCCCTACATACAAAGAAACAAAGAAACAAACAAATTTTACCTCTGTAATATTAGTAGCTTATAGATTAATTAATTGTTTCATTATAATATTAATAACTTCTAAATCATTTGATACATCAAAATGAAACACAAAGCAATTAAAAGATAATATTTGAATCTTTATTTTGATATAAGAAATAGGCCTACGGTTAGTAATACATATAATTGTACACATTTATCGAGTCCCATCAGCATAGTTAGGTAGGCCTAAAGTTGTTGGTTTTAAATAGTATTTTTATAAATGAATAGCTGGCCCGACCAGGCTTTGCAAGGATAGACAAATCAAAGTTAAATGTATTTTAACAAAAAATATATCATATCAATAAATATATTACACTCTGTATTTCTTATAGGGATTTTTAGTAACTTTGACACCCTCCCCCCAAACCTCCCCTAAAATTTCGATTTTTTTTTTAAACTCTTTCTTAGCTAGCACCTAGGGCCCTAGAGGAAGCTACATACCAAATTTCATTCCAAT
>JAGFPH010000012.1:2019120-2083833 GCA_018207615.1 Philaenus spumarius | reverse complement strand
CCCCCCTAAAATTTCGAATTTTTTCAAACCCTTTCTTAGTGAGCACCTATGGCCCTAGAGGAAGCTACATACCAAATTTCATTTCAATCCGTTCGGTAGTTTTTGATTAATCGTGATGAGTGAGTGAATGGTATTTCGCTTTTATATATATAGATATCATCGGTGCTCATTCATCACTCTCGACCTTAGGTAGTCACTGGAATAGCTCATCTTTCCTATAGGAATTCGCAAAAAACCCTAACTTAACCTGCACATACATTCTGATTTCATTCTTTATTTAAATCAAAACCCATATTCAACAGATCTCAATATATAATTTAACGGGAATGTCAGCCAGAGGCAGCGCAGCGGTGGGACCGGGGAAGCGAGTTGAAAAGGAATGGAATAAAATGTGTTAAACAACTTGGCAGCGTTCCCTCTGACTATATAAAAGCCGTACATTGCTTTAGTTTAGAAATGGAAATAAAGACTTTGTTTGAGAGTCCACGTAGCGTAGTTGGAGATGGTGGAGGGGGGGGGGGAAGATAAACGTACCCTTAGACGGTAGGGTAGGAAAGGGTAGATTGTAAGCCGCGCACGTATTCTTACTGGTATTGTACGTATTTATGCACTTTATATTGTTTCGTTAGTCCACTTGAATGTTACTTCAGTGTTGCAATGGAAATATATTGTTTTAGAAGCTATTGTTTCAGGCTGTATTGTTTGGGGTGTTTTTATTTCTATTTAAGGGAATTAAGGTTAAAAAAGTGTTCGAGACTCTCGCGTGTTAGAACTTCTTAGGTTGAAGAAATAGTTGATTTATTTGATGGATTTGTGTTGGCGATTTTATTATTTCTGGATTAGGAAATGGTTATGTAGAATTTAATTGAAAATCATTTCTTTTAATTCAATGACATATGTCTTTTACTCATCAACTTCCCTTAATTCGTACTCTAAGATATAAATAAATGACAGAATTTAAAATATTTGGGATTAAAATTATCGATTTACGTGTGCCTATTATTGAAATGTATGATCTTTTCTTTTTATATTACGTGTGACCACAGTCGGTCCATAATAAGGTAAAAAATAAAACTAACTTATTTAATAAAACTTAAAAACTTTGTGTAAGTTTTATTTATTATATAATCTTTTCTTTTCTTAAAAAAAAATATTTCAGGTTTTTGAATCAATTATTAAATTAAAGGCAGTTATCCTAAGGGCATAGACTCAGTTAAGATATAGTTTGTTGTTTGTGTACCTAAGTAGTTTCTCTTGAAGAAAGAATAATAACTTAAAACAATAAGCAACGATTCAAATATATAACAGTTGAATTCGTCTGTTAGATTTAATATTTCAATGTTTTAATAAATACATATTAAAAAGTGTTAACTATATTACAAAATGTGCAGTATAGTGATCAAACGTCTATTGGTTCCCTATGCTACGTATTAACACAGTACGCTGTCTACGACGTATGCGATGGAGAGAGTAGAAACTATTCTCCCTCCCTTTCTTTTTAACTAGTGGTTGAAGTCGGCGAAGAGGAACAGTTTCAATCGTCGTCTCGATCAGACCAACTCGTGTTATCGCGGCTAAAGAAAATGCTACGCATACACACAGTAAGCACTGGGCATTGTTTAATCTAATCTTTCTTTGCCAAATTAGACACACTTCTTCTCATCGATGTTCAATAGGTTATATCAATACACTTATAAAACCAACACTAATTTCGTCTACCATTATGTAGTAGAAAATTAAGAGTTTGTTTGTTTAAAACACATTAATTACATTATACTGTAATATTGGGAGGGGGCCCTTGCCAATTTTGCCCCCGGGGCCTGGCGTGGCTCTCGGAGGCTCTGAGTAGGCATAAATGGGAAACAGATCGATTTGGGCGAAACTAGATCAGAAACCGTGTTTTGAATTGCGCTTTAGTGTGAAATTCAATATTCATCCTTCCATTCGTTCGAGCAAAGCCTCGAGTACCTCCTAGTAACATATATTTTTGTACATGTAATAGTACCAAGCATACAATCATCATAGGACAATTTAATAATCTCTAAGAATACGGAATACCGCAAATGGAGTTGAACATTTCCGTTCCACAAAACACAATAACGAAAGTGCACAGAGATATAAAATTTGAAATCACTTTCCCCGTACAGGGCAGGAAGTTAATAAAGTTGGCGCAGTGTCCGGGATTGTTGTGAAACAAAATATTTCTTTACCCTCCAAGCAATCTGTTGTATTCGCTTTGCTAGCGGGCATGTCGGTCGCCGTAAAGGAATAGCGTCTAAATAGGAAATACATTTTGGGGCCAAAACATTGGTCAGTACTGTTATGTTTTATTAAATAAAAAAATGTAATTGTATGCTTAAGACCACACGGGAGAAGTATAAACTGTTTAACACAAATTACGAAATGAGGAAGCTTAATGTTTATTTTTTAACACAACTTACGAAATAAGGTGATGGACTCTACTGGTGTGAATCTCGGCAAGACCAAAACTTTTTTCAAACAGATGGAATAGAGCGTTTCACTTGCATTTCATAGTATGCATGGTAAAATCCGATTCACCCCCAACAACAAGAAAACTATATACTCTGCTATACACACATGTATACACATTTTTTAGACGTGGTGCGCCTACAGAAGTTTACGCTTCAAAAAAAAAAAAAAAAAAAAAAAAAAAAAAAAAAAAAAAAAAAAAAAACAGTAGGCAAAATGTAAAAAGACTAAAAATAACATTCCCTTTAGATTGCTATGCAGAGTGTTCCTTGTAGAATTGTCCCTTACATAAAAATACGATAAAAAGTTACAATAAACATTGGGCCGGAAACGCTTCATTTTTCATTTGTACGCCATTTTGTTTTTACAAAAAAAAACTTAGTATCTTAGAAATAAGATAAGATATATGTTTGGTTACGTAAACTTAGCAGGATACACAAAATCAGAACAGAGTCTTATACCTTGTCAAAATGGTGGTCGATTAAATTTTTTTTAAATCTACACGACACTGTTCACATACTTTGTACTCTGGCAAAGGTTCACATAACACATATGTACACTAAATGTGAACTCAATATCTTAACTTTGTTTTCGGTGATTACTACATTCCCGGAAAGTGGTCATAAGTGGTGGTTAAACTACTTTCAGCCGGAATTATTTCGTTTTCTCGGCGATCCTTAACTCAATGATACTATTGGACTTTTCTTTAAATTGTCTACATATTTTGTATCTAAACTATTTTCATAACTTTTTTAGATATATAACTTTGAAAAGTTCGAACCGCCGCCATCTTGAAACGGATAAACCACCAACATAAAATTTTGAACATTTGTGTAAACCAATGTGATAAACATGCATCCTGAGTTTCAAGAATTTATCTCAAACCATTCATGAGATAATTGTTTTAAAAAAACGCATAGACAGACAACTTGTAAACTAAGTGTATAATACATGTTATATTGTATTATTTGCTACTTTTGACCTGCTGAATATCATGGTAAAGTTTGGTAGAATGGTTGTACATTGATAAGTAACGTAAAGACATTGGGTACTCACCACAATCATCTCTGAAGGTTCCAATACGAAGCATTCATTAGGCCGCCTTGCGCTTCCTCCAGTTCTCTTGCCGAAGCTGGAAACAAAAATAACAGTTAATAGTAGAAACAAAATTGTACTTAGACAAACAATACAACAGAATGCATTATTGGTTCTACTGTCTATCTGTGAATCACAGTGAATAATTGAAATAATTTGATCACGCAGCTGAACCGCTGACGGTTGTAGGACAGAGAGTCCCGGGATTATTCGCACAAGGATCGATCGTAAAATATTTTAGCGAAGCTGGACCCAGGGTCCCCGGTCGCCCCCTTATTAGCGTGGGGATCCTGGGTCCTCTCCTGCCAAGAGAGGATTAACGACCAGGTTAATACTCCACCCTGGGCTTTACCTCTTTGGAAGATATTTATTTTGCTTTCTCAGTTGCATTAGACACGCTTATAATGTATTTCTCACTAGAAAAAATGATGTTTTTCTTCATGTCTTTTAATAACTGATAAATATTATGAAATCTTCACAGGTGAATATATACTGGTGATTTTTGTATTATTTGTTTACAGCTGACCTAACATAACCTTTATTAATGTTTTCGGTAAATTGCAGTATTATTAAAAAATAATTGTCAACCTTCTGCAAACCCCATCTTAATCCTATCAGAGCGAGAGCGGACACAGAGTCCCAGGTCGAACCATCTTTAGTCCGGGATCCTGGATCCTCGTTTATCGAAAGAATTTTAGGTAAAGAATTTTTAGGTAATTTTTGACTCGGGGACTCTCGGTCCGGCTTCCACCGCTGACGTGAGTTGAGTGAATTCCCAAACTAAGTTTATATGTTTTAGGGCTTAAACCAACTATTTGGAAAATCACGAAGGAGCTGAATGGCTGGGTGCGTGTACGAAATATATTAGTAGAATTTGTTTGTATCTCAGCCTCCAAACCCGGCTCACGCGCCTCTACGTGCCACTCACAGTGAAAAAACTCGAATTGCTTTCGGATCTTATGGCATTTGCGTTTTGATCGATTGTGGTGAATCAGACGGGCCGTCTTGTATTCCGTCTTTTTAAAGTTTGTTTTGATTTAATAAAAACCCGATGATTTTTAAACGATTGTGTTTATCTCTTACTGGTCTATTTTACATCATTTTCTTCAGAATTAAATTCTCTACATGTTTTGTTCAAGACGTTTGCATGTTTGTTGCCCATTTAACAAAGTTAATGTACTTCAAACCTAAAGAAATAGCTCATCGACCATTCCCAACCTTAGGTCTCACACTACAATAGCTTATATTTCCAATGGAAATTCGTTAAAGACGATAAAAGGGATGAATCCTACTCCAACGTACAAACAATGAAAGTAATGACTCAATTAGAATATATTAGATTATTTTAACCTATTGAAGTGTACTCTAGCTGGAGCAAGTACGTATAAATAAACAAAGTTTACTCTCAGAAACAAGCCCCGAGTCTTTGTGGCCTTTGTTTTGCGGAGCCTTGAGAAATTATTACCTGCGTGTAGGGTTTGCTTTCTGCGTGAACTTAATTTGTAATATTAATCCTTCAGAAAACTCGTTTGCTTCTTTACAAGTGGAAATGATTTTAATTGGAATTCAAATTTCATAATTCCATTCAATGTGGTAAAATTAAGTGGACGAGTTTATTTTATTTTCTTAAAAGTTGGTGACAGTAAACTCTGTCAACTCATTTTCGATATATCGGATTTAATACGCCTCCACACCATCTTGCGCCATGTAAGCCGAAATATACACACAAAAACTTTCTAGAACGTAATAACAACGTCTAATACGATATTTATTTTGAATTTCATTGTATCGTTTGTTACAGCTGTTCCCAAACTCATCTTATATTCAATTTAAACACTCCACAACTGAAATTCAATAATATAAATACCAGTGATAAAAGAACTTATAACAATATAAGTCACACATTCCAAAAACCCTTTGCAATTTTAAATCGGTGTTACAAAGTTGACAACCCAATCCCCTACCCCAAAATGGGGGGCGGGGGATTGAGAGGGTAATTCAAAAATCTTAAATACAAACCCCCACTAAGTGACACCTCATTTTAAAGGTCTTGATAAATGAAGAAGAATATCACAAATTAGAGATCTCTATCTTAACCCTATTGAAAATGGCGGCGAGTCAAATTTTAAATACTATGCTAACACAATTTTAATTACGTTACAAACACTATGTTCCAGAGGAAAGGAATGTTTTTTGCATGTTAATTAATAAAATCAGAGAATCATTCAAAATCCAGTACTGAACAAATATTTACACAATTTGGCATAAGATTAAAAGGAACGAATAAACTTGCAGTTTCTAGATACAGGGAAGCAAGGAGGAATTTTCACGAAACAGTGCGTTTATTCAATGCTGCATATCCAGATGTTAAGTAATGTAAGGCATTCCTTTGAGTCAAGGCTTTTTTTTGCAAAGGACGTCATTTTGAGCTTTTATTATAAATTTAGAATTAAGGTAAGTCTAACCTTATTACCAATGAAAGATATTGTAACGTATCTAATTAAAAATCTGAGTTAATAAGATGTTTTCAACTTTTACTGGCCGCCATTTTCGATAGGGTTAAGATAGAGACCTCTAATTTGTGCCATTCTTCTTCATTTATCAAGCCCTTTAAAATGAGGATCACTTGATGGGGGTTTGTATTTAAGATTTTTGAATTACCCTCTCAACCCACCATTTTGGAGTAAGGGGTGAAATGGTAGGTTACACCAAAATTCATCAGCTTTTTACTTTCGAGTACTTACAGCCTAAACACGAAAAAATCTAGTGTGGTGAAATAAATACTGTACTATATTTGTATTGTGTATTTTACGGGCACACGTACCGATTAATCCAAAAGCTTGGTAGTAAGGATGTAATATGCTCTATGGTACCGAGTAGTTTATCACCAAGCATGTTTGAACACTTATCACCAGACACTCTTTATAGAATAATTACCTTACATTTGGCATCGCTCGTGTATGCTACGTATGCTCAAAGCTCATACCTACCTACAGTTTACTATCTATAGATCATTTTACGTTTCTAACAACAACAAAAAAAACATGATTACCCGTATCTTTTTAATGGTTAATCATGTGGAATTGAGAATTTGCTATTAAATATTATGAAGAAAAAATTTGGGGGAAATAATCTTACTGGGGAGTTTGTTTACTTGTTTCAAAATGGCGGCTATTCAAACATTTCAACGTCGAATATCTCGAAACGGTCTGAAAACAAAACAATTCATAAGGAACATAAAGTTGTCTTAATGAAACACGAAATGTTTTCGAAAGGTAAAACATACCCACGTTACAGACAAAAATATTAATTTGTCAGAAATATATTCTAGCGATGTATAAAATTAATTCCTATTAAAACATTTGTATACAGGGTGTACAAAAAGTCCTGCACTGGTTTAATATTTCGTATACAAAGAAAATTTAAAGGTAGATGTGATTGAGGAACCTACTCTAAGTAAAAATACTATTTTATTAAGATTTCAAAAGATTTATCCGCCAACTTAGATCCGCCATTTTTAATGTAACTTTGTTTTTTTTAAATGCGAAGGTTGAACCACTCGAAATCAATTTTGAAAAATCAAAATGGCTGAACTGAAAATTTTTAAATACTGTATTTCCAAATATCATTGTCTTGCATATCGCTTGAAAGCTTATTTAATTTTAAATAAAAAATAATTATTTAAAAAAAAAATTAGTACAGCAAAATGGGGCACATCGGAAAACAAGATTTCGTTGTTTTTTGGCCGCCATTTTTAATCGGTTAAAGATATGGATGTGAAAATTTCACCATTGGGTTTCTCTTGAAATTCTACATCGAAATGATGTATCACATGACCACCTTCCCATTTAAAAAAACAAAGTTACATTTAAAATGGCGGATCCAAGATGGCGGATACATTTTTTGAAATCTTAATAAAATATTATTTTTACATATAGCAGGTTCCTCAATCACATCTACCTTCAAATTTTCTTAGTATACGAAATATTAAACCAGTGCGGGACTTTTTGTACACCCTGTATACTTAGCCTATATCTTCCATTTGGCATCACAAGTTAGTTTTGTATGCTTAACGCTCATACGTGTCTGCGAATGCAGTATTTACAAGATGGCCGACCTCTGACGGCATAACATGTATGTGTTTTTCTTTGATACATCTTAAACATTCCTTGCTATTTTCAGCTTTTTTGTTTTCCGTTTTATATTACTGAATTAGGCCTGCAGAGTGATTCCCATGTAGACTCAACGTTTTACGCTAAAAGTTGACAAGGGTGAGCTTAAGTTAGCAGCACTATTTCTCCCCCCCCCTCCAAAAAAAGATTGTGTTTCTTTTTCGAAATCTTGATTTACGACATTGAACAGATTTTAACGAATCCAGTACAGCATACTACTATAAGAAATCGAGTTATTTACGTTCATAAAATATGCGTAATGATTTTTTTGTTTTAATTATACCGGTAAGAGAGACGTTAAAAGTTTATTCGTTTGAGTCACCTGAGATAAACACGTGTAACAAACAACCTTCGCGTGTGCCGACATCGCGCGTGTACCATAAAAACGTTTATTCAGCGCAAAAATACTTACAATTAGGTTAGATCACAACACCCGCAGGAGATTTCAACGTAGCGACTGAAGAACGAAATACGACGGTATAAAGGAAAAATAAAGAGAAATCAAGAGAAAATATCTGCCTCATCATCGTTCGCCGTCTTGGGAGTTGGAGTTTTTCATCAAAGCAACACAATCTCTTCGTCAAAAGCAAAGTTGTTAAGGTGATGTGAAAGATTCTAGCTGAGAAATTTATTTGTTGTAAAGGTCTCGTCAAAGTTTACTGTACGTTATATGATAAAAACTCAATCGTCTACTTTAAATAATGAGAATTCATTCGGCTACTTTAAATAATGTAAAAGAATTCAACCACCTACTTTAAATAATAAAAACTCTCTCGCCTTCTTTAATAACAAAAATCACTCACCCACTTCAAGTATTAATATTTCAATCGCCTAATTTAAGGGATAAAAACTCACTAGCCTACATTAAATAATAATATTTTACATACGTTTTTTAAATTAAAAATACTGAAAATGTAATGTACAAATTATGGGTTTCTCGTTCTTAAAAAGACGTTTTGGAATAAAAAAATCTTCGAATCGTGAAATCAGGACCAATTATTTATTTGACAAAGTTTGTATCGTTCCAAAAATAATGAATTCATACTTTGTCCATTTGAGCGAATTTGAAAATATAAAACATCTACAAAATGTTCACAACAAATAAGATATTGTTTTATGAAGACAAAACTGTTTAGTTTTAATACCACTTTGATCGTCTTGATCGTCAAATCTGGAGGTTACTAGACGAGGACAAGACTAGTACCTACTGATCAGTGTGTTGTAAAGGAGGTTTAACTAAAAAAAATTTTAATTGAATATTTGGTTAATTTCCTATAATTTAATTTGAAAATAATTCGACCACGCAGCTGAACCGCTGACGTGAGTTGAGCCAATTTCCAAAACTAAATTAATAGGCCTATGTTTTAGAGCTTCAACGAACAATTTGGGAAATAGGTCTATTCACGACGCGACGGTGCTGAATAGCTGCAAAATGGTTCGCACGCCATTCCGCATATTGGGAATACACAAAACATTGCGTGCTTCACACGCCAACCCCCGTATTTAGGGGTATCTTCAACACACAATGCATTGCGTGCTTCGTACGCCAACCCCACGGGAAAATCCACCACATGGCTTTGAACCGGGTACTTCTATGGTATTTTACGTTTTGATAGATTTTTGGGGAACCAAGCGAGCTACAAGGTCGGATAAAAAAACAAAATGGGCAAAATAATATCCTACATTTATATTTTTAGAAAAAACTCTAAAAAAATTCATTCTCGTAGGAAAAATCTCTAAAAATAGTTACTTCCGGTCAAAAAACGTGCTTCCGGTTGTTGGATTTTTTGGCTAACGAACTCGTCCGAGCGATGTAGACAACCAACATGTGTACCAAATTTGAACCAAATCGGACTTAAAATGCGGCCGCTAGAGTGCGAACACATTTATACATATATATATATATATATATATGATTTTTAATGGCACACCAAAACGTGTTCTGGGGACCATGATCGGTGCTCATTTGCTAATCGCGACCTTGGGTCTTACCATAAGGGCCACTGCAATAGCTCATTTTTCCTACGGAAATTCGCTAATAAAAAAGAGACTTATAGTTCCAACTGGAATTTCAATTGGAATCTATCGTCACTCAATTCTTTATTGTGTTTTTTACATACTAATGCAAAACAAATATTTCGATTACAGTTAAGGAATACTCAACACGACGAACAGTTCCGAGTTTACTTTCGGCCACCATTACAGACGCCTGTTCTACAGGTGATCGATAACCGACGACAAGCTGTTAATTATTCAGTATCAATTTCACGCAGCCCCCACTCAAGGGGGTTATGAATGAGGAAAAATTAGCCGGAATTGGTCGAAGTAGGCAGTTATCGGAAATCGATCCGGACCGTGGGCGCGATCTGTGACCTCGCGATCAGCTGTTGCACAGATGGTTAATAACACGACAATCACTGCGCTCGCAATAAATTACAGGTTTTAAAGCTTGGATCTGACTTTTTGCTCAACACTTCGAGATTTTATAGGCAACCAAAGAACTAGAAAGCTTACGTGCTGTTAAAACAACAAGGTAGACATATTATAAAAAGACACATGATTTCGATATCAAATTTTAAAAGAAAACCAAAGGTGTAGCACGTTTTTCTGTCAAAGCCATCGTTTTCCACTTATATGCTTTCGAAGTTGAAATGGCGAAAAAAGCGCTACATGAACATTTTACAATCATAACGCAACCCGTAACGAACTTTAAGGGCGTGTTACACTGAAAACGGCAAAAAAATGAAAAATGTTCTATTGTTTCTACCTTTTGTAGCACGTTTTCCAGTTATATGCTTTAGAAGTAGAAATGGCGGGAAAACCCGCTAAATGAACATTTTACAATCATAATGCATCCAATAACGAACTTCAAGGGGATGTCAGGGGTACAAAATATGTCCGATCGCCCGAACAAAGTTGGGAAATTTTAGCCGAGGAAAAAATCCACAATAAATAATATTATGGGGGAAAATATATAAGAAATAAATGGGAACACAGGTCAGTTACATGAATCAGTTTGTTACGATTTTTTTTTTTTTTATTATATATATGTACAAACACACATTGTGATGTCTGTTTTCTGCTGCAAATTGGCCAATGTTCCTAATTAATCTTCGCCGCACGTACGATATTTTTGTGAAGGTTGATGTATGGCAGTTTCCTCACTCTTGATAAATTTTAAAATTTGCTAATTTTGACATCTTATTGCCTATACTAATATTATAAAGAGGTAAAATTTGTTTGTTTGTTTGTATGTAGGGGGTAATCCCCGATTGAAAAAATAGTTTTACTAATAAAAAGCTACACTATCCCTGAGTAACATAGGCTATAATTAATTTTGATAAAAAACGTTTTTTATTTCAATATTTGTAAATTTAGTAGGAAAAAATCTTAGGTTTGGCCTAGACTGATGAATCATCACATTTATTTATTACTATAGCAACCAATTGAATAAAATAACAGATAAAACAGCTGTTCGCTCCAATATTTCTATTAAATTTCAAACTTTGAGGCAATTATTTAATTTTCTAACTTGTAGGTTAGGTTTTTATTAAAGTGTAGACCTGAGCCTTCCTGGTTTTTTCCCTAGTTAACCCACTAGTTAATAATAATTTTGTAGCACTTAAAAGAATAAAATGTTTTTTAAAACGAACAATTATAAAGTTTAATAATTACTTCATAAAGGTTACATTTGTTGTTTATTGCACAGGGAATAAGTCAAAACCTTGATTAGGTGTTTATTAAAAGCACGTAGTGAGATTTCTCTAATAATAAATCAGCTTTTAGTTACAAATAGAAAATTATTATAGAACTCAACACAGCAGTTTCAAGGCATTTAAGTTTTTGTATATTTAAAGCAATAAATTGACAAATTTTACATTTTTGACAAGTGTGAGAAAAGGATTAAGCTTTAAAATTGATATATGCCACGAGTAAGTTGAATCGTTCTTTCAAAGGGCGATAAATAAAATGTGGAATTTTTAAGAGTTTATATTTTATACTTTTTAACAGACTTAAATGTAGGATAAATTTCATATTTTGGGGCAGTATCGGGATTTTTGGGCTTCAAATTTGTTTCACGTTAACTGGTTCTCCCAAACTAAGGGATAGTTCCTGCAAAATTGATCTCCCATTTTTTAAACATCAGTAATTATTAAAATACAGCGATATTTTGAATAATTATCCTTTTTCTGTAAATCTGTAGTGTAAAACGTTTTAAATGGCACTCCATAAGTAGAAATCAGTTGAAAAATAACGACGTTATGGGCCGATAAAGAGATTCATCCGTCAATACAGGGCGATTCATTAAGACGAGGAGAAACTTTCAGTACGTGGTCTACAAGAGAGAAAACAAAGAAAAAAGTTCATATAAACATAGGTTCGGAAATAATTTGTCTTCCAGTTATCCGCCATTTAATTTTTTTTTACAAAATACTTAATGTCTTTGGATGTAGGAAATATATCGAACTTACATTTTGGATATATATTTGGTATAACAGCTTTTACTCACGTACAAAAAAACCAAAACGTTTTATCATATATTTTCTAAATGGCGCCAGTTTAAAATGTTTAATAAACCGCTAACTTTACAACAAAATTTTAAGAAACAAAAAATCCCCTTTTTAATGACAAACATAACGGGTTTTTATTATTTCTGTAACTTAAAAGATAATTCTGCACCTTGGTATTTGTCCATAATATCCAGAACCAAATTATGAAAAGAATAATGCAAATAAAATTCAATTATAAAATATTACAAACTTACAAAAAAGGTTTTTATTACAACAAAACAACACTGTAAACAAAGTCACTTCAAAAATAATTTAATGTGTCTTAACCTACTTCAATATTACTTCCTACATCCAAAGATATTCAGTAATTTGTAAAAAAAAGAAGGATAACTGGAAAACAAAACATTTCCGAACCTATGTTTAAATTAACTTTTTTCTTTATTTCACTAGTAGAACACGTCCTGAAAGTGTCTCAGGTTCTTCCTGAATCACTCTGTATGTAGGCTATAGCTTGTAAGTAGAAACAGCGCTGACACCCCCTTCTTACTTTAATGTCTTCACACTACATCAAGCCAAACAATGCGGAGTGATCCATCTACACATTTCAATACAACTATACTGCATTATGCAACCTAGTTCGCAAAGTAACCGACACATTTTATGAACTATAGATCAAGGTCTCCCTTTATTGTGACACAGCCCTTGGCTTAGTACACTTGGCACGGTTGTAACATTATCCGTGAAATATCGGTCAAAACTGCGCATTAAAGTCAAAACTGATTATTGTATACTGTATATTTTCACGGGTACAACGATTGAATTAGGGCAGAGATTTTTGTTAGTGAATTTTCAACAGAAATTTAAGCTACGAAGTGACCCTTTTGGTGAGACCTAAGGTCGGGAGTAGTAAATGAGCACCGACATGGTTCCAAGAACACGTTTTGGAGTGTCATTACAAATTGTATACATATGTGTTCGCACTCGAAAGGCCGCATTCTAAGTCCGATTTGGTCCAAATTTGGTACACACGTTGTTGTCTACGTAGCTCGGACGAGTTCGGTAGCAAAAAATCAAACAACCGGAAGCATGACTTTAGACGGGAAGTAACTATTTTTTGAGATTTTTCGTATTAGAATGAAACTTTTATGGATTTATCTGCCAAAATAAATGTAGGATATTGTGCTGGAAATTTTGTATTTTAAACGACCTTATAGGTCGCTTCGTTCCCCCCAAAATCGATCAAAACGTAAAATACCATAAAAGTACCCGGTAAACGTGGGTTATTTTACCTAGGGGGCAAATCTTCTTATAAAAGCTGACGGCCGAGTTTGTACGCTGCGAGCGAAGCGAAGCAGTCCATAACCCGAGGCAGCAAGGTCGAGGTTCAAACTCTGCTGGAGGCTTAGGTGCAAACAAATTCTACTAACATATTTCGTACTCACAGGCACCTATTCAGCGCCTTTGTAAGAAGCTCAATTTCCCAAATAGTTGGTTGAAACCAAAAAACATATAAACTTAATTTTGGAAATTCGCTCAACTCACGTCAGCGGTTCAGCTTCGTGGGCTGTTATTTTTATAACCTTACCTAAAATTGCGTTAAGGGTCTTCTATACCTTGCGTAAAACAGCAAGTGTAACATCTTAAATAATTGTTCTTAAAGGCTTTGTGCTTTTGTCTTATTTCTCATAATTGAAAGAAATCGAAGCAACTCACTTTAATCGACAGTTTAACTGAGTAAAAATCTATTACTTTTAACGCATTTTTTGGGAGTTTTAAGCAATAATTTCCATATTTTAAGCTAATTTTAAGCCTTCTTTATATGTTAAAGTAGTTTCCCAGATTGTTAATTTATAAATAGAATCCGAAACACGTTATTACAAATGCATGTTTCAACGATTTTTCTGCTTTAGTCAGACCTTTCGTATTGAAATCATACGGCACACTAAGGAGTTTTCTTCAAGGTGAAGAAGAGCCTTAAGATTATGATAAAAATAAGCTGTCTTATTTGTCATATGTAGCAACAGATGTTTGAATTAAAATACAGTAAGCCTTTTTCGTTTATATTCTGTTTGGTGTTTGTTTTCATTTTGTTAACCTAAGCTAAAAAAACTGTTGGTTGTAAAAAATAATTAACTGGTTCTAAATTATTGTTAAGTTGGTTGCTACGGAAATGTATATAAATGCATTCAACAAACGTGTGTTGGTACCTAGAAATGTGTCGCCAAGCTTTAGATTCATATCAGCTGTTTTATCTGTTATAGGCATTTGAGTGAATCTCCGCATTTTAACAATTTTCAATCTTTAAAATCAATATTTTCAAAATCCTTTCTTACTGCACGTCTACTTAGAGGTATGAAGGTACCCTAAGGCTCTAGCTATCACAGTTTTGGCTGTACGTTGATTATGAATCAGTCAGTCAGTCAGGACGACTTATTACAGATTTTGAAGAGATAAAGTGAAAAGTTTGTACAAGGAATGAATGTTTATATTATTGGCGAGATGGACGGTATAGTACTTGTTAAAACTAGTTCAGCATCCAGGTCAAGCGTATAATAGGAAAACTTTGAAATTGAATGAAACTTTGTTTTAATATTACCAGATGGACAAAATAAATAGAAATACAGATACGACGGGGTAAAACATACATTCACAGGAAAACTTTGTGTACATGTAGGTCAGTTTGGACGGATCTGTGTATTAATTGTACCGGTCATGTAGGTTTAATAAACTGACGTTGACTTGTGAGAAAAAAATATTTGTAAGAATAAAAACACAGAACGCAATTTTCAAAAAAAATACGTGTATTCGTCAAACGGGTTTCAAAGTCAGTAGCTTTGTTGAAGATCGTCGAACTGGTGAAAAGGGGTTGTTGCATGCTTACAACGCGTCTAGTTGTTTCTTCTCAAAACTCCGCAATGGTAGTCGGTGGTTCACTTAGGAAGAGGTGAAACGAAAAGAAAAATAATTCTACCACGCAGCTGAACCGCTGACGTGAGTTGAGCGAATTTCCAAAATTAAATTTATATATGTTTTTGGGTTTTAAACAACTATTTGGGAAATTGATCTACTCACGAAGGTGCTGCCAGCATGTACCAAATATATTGCCATCGGTCACCACGGTAAAAGCCGTGGATTTAATTCTGGTACTTTTACGGTGTTTTACGTTTTGATTGATTTTGGGGGAACCAGATGGGCTGTAAGGTCACGTAAAAAAACAAAATATGCATAATTATTTCGTATGTCTATTTTTTTTAAAAAGAAAAATTCAAAAAAAATTAATTCTAGTACAAAAATTTCAAAAATTTTTTACTTCCGCTCAAAACCTTGGTCTACTTCCGGTCAATTTTTTTACTAATGAACTCGTGCAAGCTACTTAGAAAACCAACCTGCGTACCAAATCGGACATAACATGCGTCCGATAGAGTGCGCACACATTAGTTCCGGTCACAAATTTGATCTACTCCGGTCAATTTTTTTACCTAACGAACTCGTCCAAGTGTCTTAGAAAACCAACCTGTGTACCAAATCGGACATAAAATGCGTCCGTTAGAGTGAGCACCCCTATATACATGGCACTTCCGGTCAAAAATGTGGTCTACATCCGGTCAACTTTTTTGGCTAACGAACTCGTCCAAGTGACTTAGACAACCAACGTGTGTACGAAATTTGGACCAAATCGGACGTAAAATGCGTTCCTTAGAGTGCGCACACATTATACATAAAGTTACTTCCGGTCAAACAAATTTTCTACTTCCGGTCAATTTTTTTGCTACTCCCGACATTTTTTTTGCTTCGGTGCTCATTTGCTACTCCCGACCTTCGGTCTTACCATAAGGGCCACTGCAATAGCTCATTTAATTCCCTAATAAGCAATAAAAAGTCATGGGGGAAGTTAAAGATCAAAAACTTGGCAAGAAAAGCATACGTGTTGAAATGGAAATGGGCTGGACATGTAGCAAAAATGGAAGATCACTGTTGGGCGAAATTAACAACATAATGGATTCCCAGGGACAAAGAAAGGAAGGCCAGTAATACAATGGAGGGATGAATTAGTGGAGAAAGTAGGCGACCAATGGAGCACGCAAGCAAGGAAAAGAGTGCTGTGGTCCGGGAGTTATAAATAGACTATTCAGATTTTAATACTGTGAAAAAGAGTATGGCTATATTATTTCATTCCCTTTGCTTTTTTGTTTTAGTTTGTCTTTTTGTTTTTCCTTTTGTATTTTGTTGTATTCTGATAATTTTATTAATTAGGTATTATAGTACCGTTGACATATGGTACATACCTCAGAAATGAGAGGCTTTTGCTCTTGTAAATAGAACGTCAATAAAGCTCTAACATATTATTATTATACTTATTGACGCGAGGATGATGCGACTGTTAGACAAATACAATTATATTTTTATTGAGGATTGAATTAAAATTTGAATTAATTTATCAACTTTTCTTTATGGAAATTTTAAGAAAAACCCTAGTTTAAAACCCCGTTGAACAAAACATAACTAATTCAGAACTGAATGTCGACCAAGTAACACTTTTCACTTTGTGAAGTCCGATAATCAATTTAACATCTCCCCACCGACAGACGGTCACACAAAACGCCAGCTTTGGTTCAATTATCGTCATCGAAGATTAGCGCGTATTGTTCCAGAGCACAGAGGATGCTGTGTAAAGCACAGATTAGATAAGCCTGACTTTATGAATGACATCAAATCTATGGATGCGATTTAACCCGATTGTTCAGCAGCGAGTTGATTACGCGTGGCGGAAGTGTTGATAAGCTGTCTATTCTCTGAGCTCTTGTTTTAGTGGTTTATTTTTATCCTGGATTTTTATCAAACTGAAATGTATAAATAGGAAAAGGGTTTGTGTTTATTGAATCGGAGCGAACGAATTTCAAGGCAAATGAAGGAAATTATTGAAAGGCCAACTGCTCGATTTTTCCAAATAAAACATTATGACTATAAATAAGCACGGCCGTCAGAAATTTTTCTTTGTAGGTTACAAAATATTGTCTATTATAAGCGAATTTCCGTAGGACAGATGAGCTATTGCAGTGACTCTCACGGTGAAACCTGAGGTGAAGAGTGGTCAATGAGCACCGATCATGATCAACAGAACACGTTTTGAAGTGTTGATAAAAACTATATGTGTTGACTTGTGAGAAAAAATATTTGTAAAAATAAAAACACAGAACATAATTTTCAAAAAAAACAACTTGTATTCATCAAACGCGTTTCAAGGCCAGTAGCGTTGTTGAAGGTCTTCGAACGTAATGGGGAAAAGGGGTTGTTGCATGCTTCTAACGCGTCTAGTTACTTCTTCACAAAGCTCCGCTATTGGTAGTCGGTGGTTCATTTCAGAAGGGGGTGAAACAAAAAGAGAAAATGAGCAATAAGAAGTTATGGAGGAAGTTAAAGATCAAAAACTTGGCAAGAGAAGCATACGTGTTGAAATGGAAGCATACGTGTTGAAATGGAAGCATACGTGTTGTATGTGTTCGACCTCTTAACAGCCGCATTTTACGTCCGGTTTTATCCAAATTTGGTTCACACGGTGGTTTTCCATATCGCTCAGACGAGTTCTTTTGAGAAAAAATCCAATAATCGAAAGATTTTTTTCACAGAAAGTTATATTTTTTTTTTAGTTTTATCTAAAAATATAAATATCGAATATTATTCTGTACATTTTGTTGTTTTACACGACAATATAGACCATCTTCTGATCCGAGGTCGTTAGGTTGAGGTCCAAACTCGCAAAGCAAGTGGAACGAAGTAGCGCGTAAGCCGGGGTGAGGTGCAAATAAATTCTACTAATATATTTCGTACACACTAGCAGCTATTCAGCGACCTCGTGAGTAGACCAATTTCCCAAATAGTTGGTTGAAACCCCAAAGCATATTAACTTAATTTTGGAAACTCACGTCAGCGGATTTTTGCTCACGTCAAACTAAGAAAGGATTTTACAAAATTTGCATTTTAATGCGTAAAAATAGTGGAAGTTCTGCGGCTCATTCCGAGCCCTGTAACAGATAAAATAGCTTATTCATATCAAATGCTCGGCAGCACATGTTTGTTGAATGCGTCTACATTCATTACCATAGCAACCAACTTAATATTGTATTATTAATCAATTAAAACTACTGTTGTTACACATTGTAAATAAAACCGCGTAATTAAAATTAATCATTAATTTAAATTTGGATTAAATTTAGAACCAGAATTCTTCACAATAGTTTTTTTTTTTAATTAGGTAAAACCAAAATAAGTACTTACTGTATTATACATCGAACATATGGTGTTACATATGATATTGTTTAGTTTAGTTGGTAATATCATTGTATTTGAATAACCTAATAGAACTCCGATCCAATGCAATATTTTGTACCACTGGAAAATCGACGATAGTGGCGTTATCTATTGGAAACACCAATGCTACCAATGATTTCTCCCTAGCGCTACCTCGCGGCGCGATCATGCACTATTTTCGCGACAACCTTTTTCTCGGCACACAGCCCCCGTATGCATGCATGATCTATTTTATTATTCATGATCTATGGTAATATCATTGTATTTGGATAACCTAATAGAACTCCGATCCAATGCAATATTTTGTTCCTCTGGAAATTCGACGAAAATGGCGCTATCTATTGGGGAAAGGACGGAAGCTGTGTGAAACACCAATGCTACCAATGATTCCTCCCTAGCGCTACCTCGCGGCGCGATCATTCACTATTTTCGCGACAACCGTTTTTTCGGCACACAGCCCCCATATGCATGCATGATCTATTTTATTATTCATGATTCATGATCTATGACAATATCAAATTGTGTTTGAAATGTTGATTATTAATTATTTAAATATCCCCGGTAAAATTACATTGCATGCAGCAATTCGAATTATTGGGGTTGGTCGTACCTATTTCAATCTGTCTTACATTAGCTATGTATAAGGTCACCGATGAAAACATTTCAGAGTATACAATAATGTATTAGCATTGGCTTCGCCATGGGTCACCACCGGGGTTGGTGAGCGAATAAATTTTAATAAAACTACTGAGGCCCTGCTAAACGTATTGGCAGAGAGTTTTGGATTAATAATTCTTTCTAGAAAAGTGTACGAACGTAAATTTAAATACTAATTGTTACAAAGAATGCTACACGGTGTACAAGACATTACAGGATCTTTACATTTGCACGTACAGATTGTCTACATTATAAAAGACAATTATAAGGTTAATTTACACAATAGACAACAAAGTTCTCCCCATTCAGCGTCTAACATATCCTAAACGAGCTTTATTAAAGCTATTAAAGCGGCAATATTTTATTTATAAAACTAAATTAAAAACGCAAAGATAAACTTAACTCTTCGCTTCAAGCACGGATTGTTCCAGTTAAATTAATTTACCGCCAATTAAGTCCTTCGCTTTGCCCGGAACGAAAATTTTGATTGCCCTAAAAATAATTTCTTCTGTTTTTTTTTTTATGTAATTGTTGACGAAAAGCCTTTTTTTAATTGGATGAAAATCCCTTTGGACGAAGTCAGAGCACGGAAGGGACGCTGAAAGTTTCCCTTTCAGAATGGTTTCTTTATACATTGCAGAATATTCGATAATTACAATGAAGTCTTAATTTTCTATTCAAAAGAAAAGCACTTAAGAAATTTTTAATTTCGGGGAATAAAATAACAAATAACAAGCTTATTTCTGCTGTGCTCGCAGAAGTCGGTTTACATTTCTATACATTTGTTTGTGGGAACATTTTTGTGTTTTTCTTTCATATCATTTTGTTTTCTTTGTGTACGGATTTGAACCAAGTACTTTTATGGTATTTTACGTTTTGATTGATTTTGGATGAACCAGACAGGCTATAAGGTCGTAAAAAACAAAATACGCAGGTTTAGATAAACCCAAAAAAGTTTCATTCTAAGCACGAAAAATCTAAAAAAAAGTGTAACTTCCTGTCAAAAAACGTGCTTCCGGTTGTTGGATTTTTTTGGCAAAATAACTCGTCCGAGCGACTTAAATAACCAACGTGTGGACCAAATTGGACGTAAAATGCGGCCGTTAGCGTGGGAACACATATATTTTGAATAAATACATTTTGAATGATACCCTAAAACGTGTTCTGGGTACTATGATAGGTGCTAATTTACCACTCCCGACCATACGTATCACCATAAGAGCCACTGCAAATCTATTCAATGGAAATTCGCTAATTAAGATTCAGGTCACTGTTGATTACATCCAGCAACTGTTTCGATACTTAAAATTTCCAAATTTCGTCTATCCTAAAATGTTTGTAATTTATTAGAAAAATATTTCTTGCTTTGAAAAAAATTCAAAAGATCGTTCAAATTTATAACAAGTAATTCGGAAATGATCTAGGGAAGCATGACTATTAGAAGTCTTCTGTCACATTGATGGCAAAAGAAAAAAAGAAGGAAGGGCAATGGTGAAGAGGTGTAACTAATAAAACATAAATTCTCCAATTTGTAACTTAATATTTTGCTCGAAAATAAAAGTGTACATTCTTATTTTAATTTAATATCTTACTGTTACGTTTTGGTGTTATATTCAGGTGTTGTATTCTTGCAAGTATGTATGCTAAGCTTGGGTACCGGTGTATGGAGTATATGTACGATAAACATAATATATTGTCAAATGTATGCTAAGCTTGGGTACCGGTGTATGGAGTATATGTACGATAAACATAATATATTGTCAAATGTATGCTAAGCTTGAGTACCGGTGTATGGAGTATATGTACGATAAACATAATATATTGTCAAATATTTGTATTTCTTAAAAAAAGAACGTTTGCTTTTGTAAGACACTTAGAGTGTATCTGTGTTGTTATAAATCAAAGTTATAAAAATAGGTATGCGTATGTTTATAAAATGTCTGGAAGTAATTTTTTTTGTAGAATTAAATGTATATTGTAGTGGGGTGTATTTATTGAAAACTCGGTCGGCTACAGCTGTGAAGTATGAATACATTTTTTAAAACCACTCCTCGACATTTCCATTATTATTTCTGTCGAATTTTGTGAGCAGGTTATATTTGTTTAGTTTGTAAAAATATTATGTTTATTTGTTATAATAAAATTAAGATGTAATTTTGTAAAGTAAGAACAATAAAAAACAATTAATCAAATCAAGTTAGTGTAAAGGGAAAGAGTGGTTGGTTCTTTGAAGACTACAGCTCAGGGAATACAAAAACAAAACGTTTCTTACACAAAACATGGTTATTTACTCAATTTACAAATACAACATGCACTTTTAAATGAAATAAATTCTTACCATACGGAGAACCTCCTCCGAGGAAGGTGTGGAGCCGATGGCGGAGTCAAGCCGACGTCCGAAGGCAACGACGACGAAAGCGGCGAAGATACCAAAAGTTCGGATTCCGTCCTCAACGCCAGTACCCTGGGCACCGCTCTACCGGACGTTCCCGAGGGCGTACCAGGAGCAGTAGCCGATATCGAGTTCTTCCTCAAAGAGTCCACAATCTGGTGTGTCGGCGTTTTACCTAATTTACTTTCGACCATCAATTTCGTTGTATTCGACACAGGCTGTTTTTGATTTTGTAAATCTTCCGGGTTGCTGGTGGAAAATGTTTTGGTCATTTTGTTCGGCGACGTGTACGTCTCAATCTGACAGCTGTCCGACGACGTCCTCCTGTTACGCGGAGTGTTCTTCGTAGGGTCGATCAGGTTCGGACTGGAGTACTGTTTCCTAGTCGGACTTCGGCATTCTTTGGCGAGATTAGCCAACGACAGCGCGATCAACTCGTTCGCTATGTTCGTACCGAGGACGCGAGACGCTTTCTCCAGAGACTCGGAACCTTGCGGTAACATCGGTTGGTAGTTGCTAGACGGGCTATCGGCGAACACCGTACTCTCTTGATGCTTCCTGAACTGTTCCAACGTCTGCAGATAGGGTAGTACCGTTCTCTGTCCTTTACGATCCCTGGAGTTGTGGAACGAGTTCCATCTTCTGATCGGGTCCAGTAGGAGTTGCCGGGACCTCCTACTCTTCAATTCGGGACTCCCGGTACCGCCGGCTTCCGTCGTTTTCTTCTTCGCTTCCACCATGTCCGCCTGTCTCTGTTCTTCTTCGAGCTGTTTCGATCTTCGCAATAACTGTTCGCAATGCTTATGCATGGTTTCCTGTCTATTCTTCTTCTTTCACGTCGGCCATTGTTTTCAGTCTGGTGCGAAAATTGTAGAAATAAATGTTACCCCAATAGTTCACTCGGCACATTGTTCTTTTATGCGTTTACCGAACATCGGTAAATTTTCGTCGAGTCTTTTATACAAATACATTCAGCGGTATTTCACGGATATTCTGCTTGTTCTGATGTAACAATCAAATAACTTAGACACTGAAATAATATCCATAAACTGCAACATTAAACTTGATTTATAGTTTGATGAGATAATATCAACAATAAATAATGTAATCAGATTATCGTATTACGTCACCGAATATAGAGTAAAAGTCAGATGACTTTTAAACAAATATTTTTGAAGAAAATTCAACATTTATTTTCCGTAGTTACTATTTTTAAACAATGTATTAACGAAAAGTCTGTCTCTGGATTAGAAAATATATACGAGTATTTTCTTTACCGAAGTAGGTAAAGTTCCAAACTTCGGGAAATGTTTCTACGGGTCAGAGAAAATCAAGAATATTTTTTTCCCCAAAACGCCTCGTTTTCGAAATAAACAAATAATCCATATCTAGAGAAAGGTTTGACCAGTTGAGTTCAATTTTGGCATGAAGTTTAACCTAACAATGATATATTTTAAGAAAAATAAACGATTGTGTCCAATAATGCGTTTCAAAATGGTGGCTGTTTGACAGTGTCAAATCTAAATTACCCAAAAATCATACATTTTAACAAAAAATTTCAAGACACCTTTCTCGAAGGCCTTTTATTCCCTATTGGATGGTGTAACTGTCAAAACAATCGGATGAAGGATAATAGTTGTTATGGATATTTACGGCATACGTACCTACCATATTATCATTATAGGTTGCCGGGTTGAACAAACCAATTATTTTGACAGCTACACCATCCGATAGGGAATTAAAGGGATACAAAAAAGGTGTCTTGAAATTTTTTGTTAAAATGTACTATTTTTGGGTAATTTAGGTTTGAAATTTGTACTGGTGGAATAAATCTTGAACACAACTAAAATGTTTATTTACTCAAACGGGTTTCAACTACAATGTCGCCATATTCAGTGATGCACGAGCTACAATAATATTAAACCATCAAACCCAATATTTAGAAAGTTGAAGGTTTTGCTGTTGAGACTCCTTTATGTGTATAAAGTTCCTAATATTTTATCTACAAAAAGTGGCAACACTTCTATTATACAAAACGTTGTCTAAGGACTAAATACACTTTGATGTGTCACGAGATCAGAGAAGGTTTCCCCTAGTTACAATCGTTCAAAGATAATCACATTAAGGAATACATTATATTACAACAAATGTGAGAAGGTGAGTAAATACAGCAATGTTGTCGTTGCGATGACCAAACCTCTCCAAGAGACACCGAGTGTTTGACGCGACTCTAATTGTATTACTCGGCCATTCGGAAGGCTTTCAGCAAGTTGCTTAATTAAAACTTCGCGTTCAAGCAATTGTGATGGTTGAACACTAAAACTGTTCAATGTTCTGGGATACTTTACAAGGAGATAGTTTATTATTATTTCATTACATTACATTCCCCTGTCCCAAGTAAACAATTTCAAACATAGAATATGTACGAAAAACGCCTCCTAAATGTACTGTCAAAAATAGTACTGACAGAAGAACGTATCGCGGAATATGAAATCACTATAGTAACCCACAGAGAAAAATCACTTTCAGATTAAGCTAGGCTTACCTAACTATCCTGTGGGGATTTTTAACTTGGTGAATGTGTACCATTATAAGGAATAACTTTTTAGTAACAATAAAATATTAAATCTATTCACCTATCTCACGTTGAACATGTATAGATATTTTCAAACTGTTATAAAAATAACTAGTTGACCCGACAATGCTTCGCAAGTGCTCGATTTTAGTATAAATATACGTAGATTAAATTAGCAAACACAATTTAGTGAGTGTAATGAGAAATTAATTTTGAAGTTAATTGTGGATAAAATAAGATTCTTATGATCAGAGCAGGTGGTAGAGCGCGTAGTAAACATATGGGTGTTTAATATTAATGTAATTTATTTTACATTTGTACCCTTTCCATTTGAATTGTTATCTAATTTTAAGGGTAGCTAACTCTTTGCATTACTGCAAATAAATTTATTGTTCATGGGTAGCAATCCCATTTCTATCTCTTTGATTGCAGTTACCATATTCTCTAAACAATTCTGGTACAGTACTAATTTGTGTAAAATGCGTAAGTAGTTTTTGAGCATATACAAAACTAAGTGTATAATTGATATTTAAGGGTAGTTATCCCATTTCATTACTTTGACTTAGGTCATTTCAGTTGGTTTGTTATATCACTTAAAAATATACTACACAAATTTAGCTTTATAGCTTGCAGGAAGTTAGTGTAATGAAGTTTTATTGTACAGGGGTAGCTACCCCATTTTAATCTCTTTGATTAAAGTGACCATATTCTCTAAACAATCCTAGTACAGTGCTAATATGTGTATATTGTAAAATATTTTGTGAAATTAGTTGAGTAGGTTTTAGTGCATACAGAAAAAGTAAGTGCATAATTGGTTATTTAATTTTAAGGGTAGTTGTCCCATTTCATCCCTTTTGACTTAAGTAATCGAATTGTAAATGGTCTTTATATCATTTAAGAATAATATCACACAAATTTAATTTTATAGCTTGCAGGAAGTTAGTTCAATTTGTATTTATTGTAAAAAATAACGGTAAACGGAAATTGTTTCTATTCCCCGAAATGCTGTAATAAGCCGGGGGGAGAGGGGGAGGATCTCTGAGAATAAAATCATTCAGTGAACCGAATTTTTAAAATTCCGAATTTTGAAAATGTTGAGCCTTTATCTTGAAACGAGAACAAGTAAGTCTAAAAACAATGTTTACTCTTAAAATTCCTGTAAAATTATGTAAGACTAACTGGAGGGGCAGCGTGTGAGCGAGCAACGGCGATCGTCGCTTGGACGGACGGTGAAAACATCTAACGTAAACAATAAACCGGTGTCCTGTTTGAGCTGAAAATGTTTGTGGAGCTGAAACAAACACGATGGAAGAAATCGCTCGCTTTAGTTTGTTTCGAAATCGCACCGCGTGTATAGTCCCATTGGCGTCGCTTTAAAAGAAACACACGCTTAAGAGGGAAAGTGTCCTAATCAGTTACCCGCTTGGCGACCAAATGCCTGATCGCTAAAAAACAATCTGGTTTCATTTTCATTTTACTAACCAACGATTTGAAAGATGGAGTTTTAAGAAAATTTTATTAATGCAGTGCGAAAGAACCCTATTTTATGGAATAAACTACATAAAATTGCATATTTTGACGTGATTAAATCATTTATTTGTAAGTTAACTTGAATTAACATTAATTTCAAAGGAAAGTTTCATAATGTATAGCCCTACGTGGCGATTTCCTAGGAAATTCGCAATACTTGTGTTTTTCTCTTTTCTTACAAATTGGTAACTTTGTGGGTGCACTCTTGTTAAATTTCTTTGTAGGTGTAATCGAAAGTTGATGTTGTCATTCTGTTGACTTCGCAGCTCGTGATGCAGAAGGTGAAACTCACCAAGTTCAGATCGGTTGCGATATATGTCGTTGGTCAGTTTTCTTTCCCTCTGAGTAGATTCTTCTTCAAGAAGTGACGAGAAACACCCATTTACCAGCGAAAATGCTGCATCTTCATTTCTGCTTGGGAAAGAAAACAATGACTGCGCACATTGGTGGTCGCGCAATGTGTGTTGTTAGTCCGACGACGCTTGTTTGTGTGAATAGGCGTTCGGAATTAGGAAACCAATTTGCATCGCGTGATCCACACGTGATACGACCGAACATCACCGTCGCACAGTCGCGCGATCCTTTTACAGTTATTTCCAGTTAGGACATAACCTAACACTCAACTTTCGTACACATTTGATTTTTTTCGAAACCACCTTATCTTCAAAATGTGCTTTTGGAGACACAGGGATATAACAAAAAATTCCTTACAATCATTAAGTACGAAGCTTTAAGTTGAAACTATTGAAACCAAATGTATCCAAACGGGGCCGTTTGCTCGCTGTACGTAGGCCTACGAGGGGTTTATTACACACTATACATTTATAATTGATGATGTTATGGTATTCCGTCTTACAGAAAACTAATCGACAAATTTGAAATAATAAAAAAAAACTTTTTCTGTTGATCTAATTCGGATGGAAAGCAAAGAAATTGAAGGCGAGTAATAACGATTCTTTACACTTTACATTAGCTGTAGGTGTACCAATGGTTCCACATCCAGCTCATACATCACAAACTGTCACCTCATTCATCTCGCATTGCCAGTGTCACGATACATTCCCAACTTTCTACTTTATCACGCAAACTTTCGTAATGCTCTCTTATCGGATCCGATTCTAAACTTTTATGATTCTCTGTTCCAAACAACTGCTAAAGAAAACACTAGAAGGTAAGTTCATTTATAAATAAAATATGTTTACTTTCTTCCCTAAAACAAGTATATTTAACAGTTCTATGTAAACTTATTGTGATCAAGTCACTCCCGCCAGCTTTAAAACAAGATACGATTAAAAGGAGGTGATCTAAAATATCTGATCGCCAACTTTAAATCAAGTAGCAACAGATCAAAACACTTGGTGAATTAGAGATATGCACATACATGGAGATTTTAACGAGTTTTAATGGGGACAGAAGATGTTGTCAGATGACAGGAAAAATTTTAACAGGAAATGAGAACGAATACGTCACGAAAGCCTCGCCGACTAAATAAAACAATAATGTACAGATTGGGCCTAAACATTAAATTTAATATTACTCAATTAATGTTTCTTATTATGTAGTTGATAGATATTAACTCAAACAAAAAAGGAATTCAATTTTTACCTCTCTTGAATATGAAAACGTACTTTATGTATCTAAGAATAAGGATGTTTAATACAGTAATGTGTACTATTTCTGCTTAGCGAATTTAAATTAAGGTCTATTGATTATTTATCTAACAACCACGGGGGAATTTTCTAAGATAATCTAGTATACTATTATTAATATTTATACAAATGTCCAGATCCATACGTAGAACTCCAAAACCAAATTCTTGTTTCATTAAAATTGTAAAAAGTAGAAACAGTGCCCCCTATCAGAGCCTCAGGCTTGTGGGCAGCGAAAACTCCGTAGGACGTCTTCTTCAGTAATGTGTAGGACATCCAGTTAGCACGTCTATTGTCTATAAGTAATCGTCATTTTGTTTGCACGCTAAATAGGCTAACCATTTTTCCAAACAATGAGTAATAAATTGTTGGCAGGTTTTGGGCACGGCACACACATGCTCAAATTGTCAACACTTTCTCACGTTTGGGCCAACTGTGTCTTTTTTCGGTGTCAAAGATTAAATACAGTACATTGGAATGTGATTTTAAAACAGTAAACGACTCGGAAAATTAGATAACGATTGTTTCAATTTATTATAACATTTATTTTTTTGTAACAGGATTTCTTCATACAGATTAGAGCGGAAAGTAGTTTTCACTATCGTACAAGTAATTACAATTATGTTTGCAAGACTGATTTTCAAAACTAACGTATGATCTTCCTCTTACTTGAAAACAAATATCTTATTGCAAAGACTCCAACTTAACTTAAACAACTTCTTATTAAAAATCTCCATCGTTAAAGTCTCCAACCTCTACTACTTAATCAGAAACAATTTGTTATTGAAAATACTTCGTTGTTAAGGTCTCCAACGTATTACAATACATCTCTTCTATTTAATTAGAAACAACTACTTATTGGAAATATCCCATTATTTAAGGCTCCTTAGTGTATAGTCCTTCTCCTACGTAACAACAAACAACTTATTGAAAAGACTCCATGGTTAAAGTCTCCTATTTAATAACAACTAATATAAAGCTTAGAACGCATTGAAAATAAACATATTCTTAATTATCCGGGAAGTGATCATAAAGGTCAAAGTAATATTGTGTACAATACTCGCAACCCCTCCAGTACCAAGATCTCTCAAAACATAAAGGACTTGAACTGCTATTAATTATGCAATGTTCTAAGGCTACAAGTGAGATGGTTGCCTGGTTAACATATGGCCTCTTCACAATAGATAGGCTCTTGAATGTTCAAAGCATGTTCCCTACTGTTCAAGAGCAGCACGTTAAGTAATAGATAACCTACTTAGACTAACTCCTACACTGCTGGGAGTCTGGAGTAGACCTAAATACTTGACTCGGCGGAATGTTACAGATAAATCATAATTGGTCAGGGTAAAGCTATTATAATCGTGGCTTTAAATGTTTCTTCCGAATTTATTAATAATTAGAGGAGAACCTTCTAGCCCACTGGGTACAACTGTGAACGAAATAATTAAACCTATTTTATTAGGCAATTCATTGCATTGTTTTTTGAATTGTTTAAATGTTTAGTAATGTAGTAAACCGTCAGTAGCAATGCATTTTCTTTTTTTTATTTAATTATCATGATTTAGTTTCTATAAATACATATTTGAATAGAAAATTGTAAAACTAGGAAACTAAATAAAGGCATTATTATTATTATATTTTAAACTATTTCGGTAAGACCTAAATTAATTCAGTTTTACGGTTATCTACTTTAAACTGGTTGTCACATATTTATTATGTTAATAACGCTTGCTAATCCGCACACATTCCAATAACCAAAACTAAAACTAAAATTTCTCTACATATTTTCGGGGCTTAATTTTGTTGAAAATAAATAGTGTATGGTACTCTCGTACAAGGGAAATAATTTTATTATAACAAAAAAAATCAACAATTTACTTTCAAAAGTATAAAAACTAAACTGTTTGTAAACGCTACAGTGTTGGAGACACTCGTGCAATTCAATAAAAACTTTGTTTTAACTATAGCCTTTATAGGCAGCCTGTAAATTCGGTTTCAGCCCAAATCTGAGTTTTATAACCCGATCTGTATTAAAGTCCCGTTAAATCATCCGTGAATTGCGGTCTTGCAGGTTTTCTGGTCCAAAGAGCACGGAATTCAACCTGAGTGCACTTAAATTATTGTTGCGACAAAACTAGATTACATAGTACACTTAAGGTGACAGATCGAAATGGCCGAGGAAATCATTTTGCGGAATCGTATTTTAGTGGTTTGAAAAGATTGCCACTAGTGGGGCGAGGAGAGAAAATGTCGCAGATTCGTATTTATCTACGCTCGATTGGAATTATTTTAACCACATTGACGCTGCTGGGAAACCATCGCACAGACAAATAAATACAAAATCATTTAACCATAGTCTCGGGATAAATTTGGGCAACTTCCATCTAAGTTAACAATGTGGAAAACCGCTTGTATCAAAAAGTTTTAAGTATAAGAAGTACAGAACCCAATTTATTATAGAATTTCCATGGGAAAAATGAGCTATTGCAATGGCCCTTATGGTAAGACCCACGGTCGGGAGTAGCAAATGAGCACCGATCATGGTCCCCAGAACACGTTTTGGGGTGTCATCTATATATATAAAAGCGAAATACCATTGACTCACTCATCACGATTTCTCAAAAACTACCGAACGGATTGGAATGAAATTTGGTATGTAGCTTCCTTTACGGCCGTAAGTGGTCACTAAAAAAGGGTTTTAAAAAATTGAAAATTTTAGGGGGATTTGGGGGGTAAAAATTACTAAATCACGATTTCTCCAAAATTAAAGAACAGATTGGAATGAAATTTGGTATGTAGCTACCTCTAGGGCCATAGGCGCTCGCTAAGAAAGGGTTTAAAAAAATTCGAAATGTATGGGGGCTTTGGGGGGATCAAAGTTATTAAATCACGATTTCTTCAAAACTACCAAACGGATTGGAAGGAAATTTGGTATGTTGCTTCCTCTAGGGCCATAGGTGCTCACTAAGAAAGGGTATGAAAAATTTCGAAATTTTAGGAGGGGTTTGTTGGGATCAAAGTTACTAAAATCATAATTTCAGATCTTTTATTATTATGACAATAGTGCTTTTATTATTTAAGATCTATATATATGAAAGCCAAATACCACTAACTGACTGAACACGTAAAAAGAATACAATTAGGTTAAAAAGACTGAAAATACCAACCACCACGGGCAACGCCAAACGGGTCAGCTAGTTAAATATATATGTATGTGTTCGCACTCTAGCGGCCGAATTTTAAGTCCGATTTGGTTCAAATTTGGGTACACATGTTGGTTGTCTCGGACGAGTTCGTTAGCCAAAAAAATCCAACAATCGGAAGCACGTTTTTTGACCGGAAGTAACAATTTTTTTAGATTTTTCCTACGAGAATGAAATTGTTTTTGGGTTTTTTCTACAAATATAGACGTAGGATGTTTTTCTGCACATTTTGTTTTTCACGCGACCTTATAGCTCGCTTGGTCCCCCAAAATCGATCAAAACGTAAAATGCCATAGAAGTACCCGGTTCAAAGCCATGTGGCGGATTCTACCGCGGGGTTTTCGTGCGAAGCACGCAATGCATTGTGTATTGAAGATACTCTCAATACGGGGGTTGGCGTGCGAAGCACGCAATGTTTTGTGTGTTGAAGATACTCCCAATATGCGGAATGGCGAATCATTTTGCAGCTATTCAGCACCGTCGTGAATAGACCTATTTCCCAAATTGTTGGTTGAAACCCTAAAACATAGGCCTATAAACTTAATTTTGGAAATTTGCTCAACTCACGTCAGCGGTCCAGCTGCGTGGTCGAATTATTGTAATTTCAAATCCAATCGTCGTGTCATATGTGTAAAAGAACATGTTTAATAATAAAGGTTATGACTGAAAATCTCTCTCTATAATATATAGGCTTAGTGCAGGCTGAACGACATATTATAATAAACGTAGAGCAAAAACTACTTAAGGCACAAACACTAAAATTCAAAATTATATATTCGTGTAGGGTCGTAGACGCACACTAAGGACTTTGAAAAATTTATATTTTAAAGCGTGAAAATAGTGGAAATTCTGGCGTTCACTTCCAACCCTGTATCAGATAAAACAGCTGTTCAGATCAAAAAGCTTAGCAACACATGTTTGTTTACATTCATTGTCATAGCAACCATCTAAGAAAATTTAGAATTAGTTTATTATTCCTCACAACCAAAAGCTTTTTTAGGTTAGGAGCAACAAATATGTTTACTGAGTTACAATTCAATTCAAACATACGTTGTTACATATTATAAATAAAAGCTATGGCATATTCATTCTCTTTATCACATTAGCTAAGGCAAAGTCACCGCTCAATTTGATGTTCGTGAAAATATCAGAGTATACAATAATCTGTTTGTATTTGTTATCGATGGATCCCGACGGGGTTTGTAAGCGAAGCTAGCAGGTATCTAAATACGTTGGTATTATAAATAGATAGGTAAATACGTTAAAAACTGTCATCTACAATAACAAAAAAATACTCCACATTAATGGACAGTGTCGTTTCGAGTTTGAAGGTTAAGTTTTAAAAATGTAGTTTGCATTTAAATGACAAAGTAATGGCGACGGAACGAGGGATGCGAATCCGACGTTCCACCGGATATTTGCATAATTGTACTGATATCCCCCTTGCAAGGCATTGTTTGCCAGTTACATAGGACGCGTTGTAATCTACTTGTAAATCCGTTAATTATATCTTGGAAACACTCTACTTTTACCCACTTTTTCTTGGTAACTTTTTGTCATACGAGTTATTAGATAAGGCAAGTTTTGCTGACAGACAAGTGTGCCTGCAGTAGCCTATAAGTAATAAGATTATAAATTAAGTACCGACACGTACAACTAACGGAAAGTACGGGTTTCACTAGCACGAAAAGGGTTCCGCTTTCCCGAAAAATCTAAATTTTAAAAGGTCCGTTATGTTTAACCGCTTACGTGAGTTGAGCGAATTTCCTAATTTAGTTTATATGGTTTAGGGTTTCGAGTAAGTATTTTGGAATTGGTCTACTCACGAAGACGCTGAATAGCTGCCTTCATGTACTAAATATATTAGAAGAATTAATTTGTACCTCGGGAAAAACTCGCTTTGCGGCCTCGGACTATTGACTGCTTCGCTTTGCTTGGACCAGGTACTTTAATTGTATTATTAGTTTCGTTCGATTTTGGGGGAACCAGATGAGCTAATGGTCGTGTAGAAAAACAAAATGTGCAGAATAATCTCCGACATTTATTGTAGATAAAACCCCCAAAAACTTTCGTTCTGGTGCGAAAAATCTAAAAAAAATATTATCTGTCCAAAAACTAGTTGTACCGGTTGTATTCTATTAATATATTTCGTACACGTTGGCAGCTATTCCGCGCCTTCGTGAGTAGGCCAATTTTTAAATATTCGGTTGAAACCCTAACACACATAAACGTCTTTGGAAATTTGCGCAACTCTAGTCAGAGGTTCAGCTGAGCGATCGAATTATTAAAAACCCCAGTCTTGTACTTTATGCAAAATATTCGTCCGCGGTAATATCAACGGGGAGGTGGTATTTGTAAACTGTATCTCAATTTAAAACAACAAACATTTTGTGGATAAACAAGAGATCCTTTGAACGTGATAAACTTGAACGAAACATAGTAAAAAGAACGACCGGTTTTAATGAAACCATTATTCCTGTGAATTATCTCGATTATCTCAAACGTTAAAGGACGAGGAGGATCCCGTTAAGGAGATTTTACCCTCGGATCTAATTCGTTTTCATTAGTCCTGGGATTGAAGAAGAATGAGAAGAAAGGGGGAAGCTCTCTTTAGAGACAGGTTAATTAACTACTTCCTGAAGCTTTCGTCGCTTCCAATCAATACGTGTGTAGGCTTCATATTTGGCAGCTCTTGGGTTAGTACAGGGTATCGGCGAAATCAGGTCCCTCTCTTAGCTTTTGTACAATAAATAGTTACCGCTAAATTTGTTCTAACATGTATAGCCCTATGCAACACTCTACATGTAGTACTCTAACAGCTGCATTTTATGTCCGACTAGCGGGCCCGATCCGGCTTTGCACGGATAAACAAATCAAAAATGTATATTAACAAAAAATATATTATATCAATAAATATATTACACTATGTATTTCTTATGAGGATTTTTAGTAACTTCGACCCCCCAAACCTCCCTAAAATTTCCAATCTTTTGAAAACCTTTCTTAGCGAGCACCTTGGGTCCTAGAGGAAGCTACATACCAAATTTCATTCCAATTCGTTCGGTGGTTTTTTTTTAGTAACTTTATCCCCCCAAACCTCCCCTAAAATTTCGAATTTTTTTAAACCCTTTCTTACCGAGCACCTAGGGTCCTAGAGGAAGCTACATACCAAATTTTGTTATAATCCGTTCTGTAGTTTTTGAGAAATCGTGATCAGTGAGTCAGTGGATTTGGCTTATATATATATATATATATATAGATTTGGAACACACTTTGGATTTCCAAATCTCTCAGAATTTTTAGAGATTTTGTCGTACTAGAACAAAACTTTTTGGGTTTTATCCAAACACATAAATATAGGAGATTATTCTGAACATTTTGTGTTTTTTACACGACCTTATAGCAAGTCATGTACCCCCAAAATCGACCAAAACGTAAAATGCCATAAAAATACGTGCAGCTTCTGGTCCGAGGCCGACGGCCAAGTTTAAGTTGCAAACTCGCAATGAGCGGTCCGTAATCAAGCCGCAAGGAAGAGGTGCAAATTCTCAAAGCCATTTTTTCCGTTGCGAGATGAATGAAGCAACGCTTGAGCCGAGGCTGGAGGTGCAAACAAATTCTACTACACGATGGCAGCTATTCAGCACATTCGTGAGTGGATAAATTTTTCTCAAATCGTTGGTTCAAACCCTAAAACATATAAGATTAATTTTGGAAATTCGCTCAACTCACGTCATTTTTACATCCCATTAAAATACAATTAATTCGTGTATATTTCCAAAATGGATACACTATGTTCGATAGTCCGAACGTTTCGGTAATCCGAACCTTTTCCGGACCCAATTAGTTCGGATTATCGAGATTCCATTGTAGGTCTACTTGTATTTTTCGTTCCAGAATTTATTATTTAATTTAAACTGAAGTTTGTATAAATTTAACGCAAGGCGAGTTAGAAAAAATCGTATAAAGTATAATGGAATTCAAAATACAGCTTTACACATTACGGTTACTTTTCAGTGCGTTTTTGTGCAGTACGGTTGGAACCTCCGCCACAATATGGCGTGGAGGTTAATGGTAAATTTTAGCCCAAAACATAGCCACGTAAAGTGATCAAATCCCTTTTTAACCCTAGGATTTAAAACTTTACTGCTACCATTCCCGCTCTAGTCTGAGTAGACTACATTAAAGTACAGTAATCTTACCGTAAAGCACTTATCATGTTCCATATCTTAAGGGCTCAAACTTTTACTGTGCCTACACTTTTCCGTGAAACGAAGTACGGGATAAATCGATGCAAAAGCCTTTTAGTAGCGGGTATGGAAACGGCACAACGTCGAATAATACGATCCGCGGAACAGCTGACGTGAGTTGAGATAGTTTAAAAAATTAAGATTATATGTTTTAGAGTTTCAACCAACTATAGGGGAAATTGGTCTACTCAAGAAGGCGCTGAATAGCTGCCCGAGAATAGGAAATATATTAGTATAACTTGTTCGCACCTCAGCCTCAAATCTCGGCTCACGCGCTGTTTCGTACTGCTCGACTTGCGCCAGCGGATTATGGAAAGCTTCACTTCACCCACAGCAGACAAGCTCACTTCGCGAATTTGCACCCCAACCGTCGGACTTCGGATCAGAAGCCGACCTCACGGTAAAATCACCAAGTGGATTTGAAACGGGTACTTTATGCTTTGGTCGATTTTGCGAAAAAACAGACGAGTTATAAAGTCCTGTAAAAATACAAAATGTGCAGATTAATATCCTATATTTATTTTTTGTATAAAAATCACTAAAAGGTTTCATTCAGGTAAGAAAAATTTCAACAAAAATTACTTCCGGTCAAAAAACTGCTGCCGGTTGATTTTTTTGGCTAACACACTTAGAAAACCAACGTGTGTACCAAATCACAAGAAAAATGTGGCATTAGAGTGGGAACACACACACGCACACATATATATATATATATATCTCGGTGTTCATCGACTACTCTCCCGACCTTACAGTCACCATAAGAGTTACTGCAATGGCTCATCTTTCCTTTGGAAATTCGCTAATAATACCAATTTGATATTTTTATACATTTCAGAGAAAATATATTGCTACAGAAAGACGATACAAAACCCTTAAAAAAATGTTTTCGCGTTTTCGAAACCCTTAAACATGGTGTCAAAAGTTGCTATATAAGAGGTTAACAAATATATACCCGTTTCTTTACCGCATTACTCTCAATGGCCTAAATGCACCTCTCTCTCTTGGGAACGTAGAAACGATCCACCACTCGAGGATACTATTTTCACCTTTTTAAAACTCTAAAAATAGAAACAAAAATAATCAAAATGTACCGTTTATCTTCCAATTTTCACTCAATGGTATGAATGCAAGTCCTACTTGGGAACGCAGTCGCTTTCCGCAACTCGTGGGTTCTGTTTTCACCTTTTTGAAACCCTAAGCGTGTCAAACGTGGCTACAAGAAGTAACAAAACGTACCCGTTTCTTTACCACTTTTCACCCAAATGGGCTAAGTAGAACCTATTTCTAAGGAACGCGGCAGCATTGCGAAACTCATGGGTTCTGCTTTCATGTTTTTTTTAAACCATAAAACGTGTCAAAAGAGGCTGCAAGAGGTAACAAAATACATCCGTTTCTTTACCGCTTTCCCTCAATGGCCTGAATGCAATGCTTTCTTGGAAACGCTGTAGTTTTGAAACACCTAAAAGATTCAGAAGTGGCTAAAAAGTTGACAAAATCTAAAGTAAAACACTATAAATTCATTATGCAAATAGTATAATCCATCAAATATAAAACAGCCTGTCTAATTTCGTTTTACATTAAAGTGAAGAGCTATTCAGTAATTCTATTTCACAAGTGCGCCGTCTGATAACATCCCCTTTGATTTGTCTCCATATGCAAATGGACACTCTTAGAACAGTAAATTATTTGACGACTGCGAGTGCTGATTTGATAAAAACTTTATTAGATAATGTAAACTGAAAGCCGTACGCTGTGATTGGTCGGAATGGCCCTAATTGGACGCCGGTTATCACTAAAGACTGTTACTGTTGAATATGCATGATGCGTCAATTAGGGCTCGGTACGGGAAGCCTGGCGCTTCCATTAACGGAGTTTGTTGTGAAATCTGTACTGGAGAAATATATCATAACGTTAGCGATAAAAGTGGAAATGCATTTGAGAAGTTTACTAACCATCCCTGAGCCAGTATAATGCACATGCCAAGTTAATCTGATATAATGTGCAAAACTAACAGAGGAAAAGCACGTTTGCAAAATTGTAAGTTAGGATGGATATCCTTATACAGAGTTCCCCACAACTAGCTGGAACAGCTTTGTTGACATGTTGCTTAGGTAAAAATAAGGTACAAACAATAAACATATTTTTGGAAGTAGATAAGACATTGAATTTAAATTTGGTGTGTATATTTGTTTGTAAACTTTTACCAGCAAAACAAATCAAATCAATGTCTTGTAAAATTTCAAAATGGCAGCCGTTAACACAGGTTTAGAGATAAGTTCCGAACAGCCGCTGTTTTTAATAATAAATACAAGACACTGTTGTTTTTTGTTTTTTTTTTTACACTGGTACTGTAATAGTTTACTTAACACGTATGTACACCGAATTTGTGCTCAACAATGTTGAGTCAACATGTTATCTTCTTCTGAAGATACTAGGCTTTTTTTGTAAAAAAACAAAATGGCGGATAAATGGAAATCAAACAATTTGGGATCTATGCTCTAACAGGCGCTCCACCCCTGTCCGCTTTACTCGTCAATCCCCGAAGATACCCATGCTGAAGCCAACGCAAACAAATTATTTTATACTCTGATGTGTTCACGTAAATGTGATTAGGACTGAGGCACTTGGACCTAAATAGGAGCGACCTACACATAATGTAATACAGAGATCGAAATAGACACGAACATTCCAAATAATTCGAATTATCCAAGTTGTAAGTTCATCATTAATATTTAAATAATCAATAATAAACATTAAAAAAATTTGGATATTTCCAACTAGAGGAAACAATATAATTTGTAGCAACAGATGACTTACGGTACATACAATACAGTTTGCTTTTATATTGTAAATCTAACCTAAAAAATCTGTTTGTTATGAAAAATAATAAACTGATTCTAAATTTGCTAAGTTGGTTGATATGGTAATGAATGTAAACAAACATGTATCACTAAGGTTTTGATCCTAACAGCTGTTTTATCTGATATAGGGCTTCATAGACCCCCTACTTATGTAAACCCTCGAATTTCCAAAATCTGTAAGCTTTAAAATAAACATTTTGCAAAATCCTTTCTCAGTGTGCGTCTATGACCCCGTAAGAATGTAACTTTAAATTTTCGTTTTGTATCTTAAGTAGTTTATGATCCACGTTGATTCAATGTCAGTCAGGACAAAGTCGATATAGTCACTGACTCGCTCAATCACTCACATACATATCAAAATACCCAGTCCAAACTGGAAGTCCCTCATATGTGAAACTTGACAGACATGTTGGCCGATTTGTGGAGGTAACCCAAAAACTTTAGAATGTAGAAAATTTCTAATCTTAAAAAAATTCAAATTTGGTACATTCAAGAATGCTGTTAGCAAATTTGGTGTTTCATATTTTTGCCGATACATTGCGTGCTGGGAGCGAATCGATCCGTGGTTGTTTCTCTACAACTTCCAAATTAAAATACCAAAAGACAAACAAACTCCGTTAAGGGAAAGTGAAATTAAGAAACAAAAATGGAAAATTGTAGGAAGCACATTCACAGAAATTGTACCAGGAAAGTTCTAGGTGAGCAATACCCGAGGAAAGCGGCACCTAATGGTAAACTTGGTTAAACAATATCTAACCGACAATTCAGCAGTTTAATGATTTGAATGCAGGTTAGAAAAGTAGTATATAAGCTTTATAAAAAAGGAAACGTTAAGGAACTGCGGCTCATTTGCTTCCCGGCGGGGGAAACCAAAACCACAAAGTCTTTAAAAAGATTAATCGGGCCTCAAACCCTTGATTACACCTTAGGGAGTAAACGGGAAAATATGAAATAGAATGGTGAGTATATATTATCAAAGTGAATTCAGGATCTTAAAAAATGAATGAAATAAACCGGCGAAATATTTTCACTAAACTTGATCAATACGTCAATCTTGTCTGGAAGATTATAGTGATTCAAATTCCAGAAATTAAAATAGGCGACACATAAACACCGTTTTAAAGTAATAATAATAATGATTCGATCACGGAGCTGGATCGCTGACGTGAATTGAGCGAATTCACAAAATTAAGTTTAAAAGTTTTATTGTTTCAAACAACTATTTGGGATATTGGTCTACTCACAAAGACAGCAATTCTACGAAAAACATTAGTAGAATTTGTTTGTACATTCAGCCCCGGCGCTGCTTCATTCCGCTCGCACCAATAAAAGCCTGCTTCGCTAGTTCGCATCCGGGCCGTCGGCTTCGTTAGAAGCTGCCCCCACGTAGATTTGAAACGGGTACTTTATGGTATTTTACGTTTTGGTCGCTTTTGGGAGCTATAAGGTCGTATAAAAAAAAACAAATGTAAAGAATAATCTCATATATTAATTATTTTTTAGATAAAACCCCGAAAATGTGTTATGCTAGTACGAAAAATCAAAACAAATTGACTTTAAAAAAACAAGTTGGTTTTTGGCTAACGAACTAGTCCTAGCCAACCAAAGCGCCTACCAAATTTGGTCCAAATCGAACGTAAAATGCGGCCGTTAGAATGCGGACCCATAATTACATACAATATACCGTTTTTAATAACACCCCAAAACTTGTACTGAGGACCATGATCGGTGCTGGTTGACCACATAAGTCTCACTATAAGAGTCACTGCAATACTCTTTCCGCTAAATAACAATTTCTTTCTTAAATTTTAAATTATATATGTTTTACCCGGTTATATTAATTTGTTTTGGTTCATGTTGATGGGGAAACAGAGTGGCCGAGAGGCTAAAGGCGCTAGCCCAGTCTGCTACATACAGTTGTTCCCTTCGTCTTTATTACTCTGACATTAAGTGAAGACGCAAAGCAACAATAACTGATACTATAACTGATAACTGATACAATAACAATACTGATGATTCAGAACTCTGCACCAATATTATTATTTATAGTTTTAGTGCCAAAGACAATCCACAATAACATTATTGAAATATCTGTCATTTAATTATCACAGCCGTCATTTTGGGTTCTCACTTTGTACATTTTTATGTAAAATAAACGGTACCAGGAACTGGCACATACTTAAACATTCAATTATTAAACAGATTCACTGTGACTTGTAGGGTGGGGTAGGAGAGGTGATTTTTTATTAAAGTTGGAGATTAACTAATAAATATTATTATTATTATCTAGAGAGAAAACTATTCGATCGATTTCGAACAAATTTGCACCAAACACGTCAATTAGGCCTTTATAGTTGCACGAAAAAGGTTTTGAAAATTTTTGAAAAACAACCCCCTTTATGGCCAAAAACCCCCCAAAATCAGTTATTATTATTATTATTAGCTAAACGAGAATTTTTAGAAAGATGCGGTTTTTTGCATATGGTGTGGTACATTAAAGGCTACAAATAAGCCAAATTTTATCAAAATCGTTAGAACAGTTTTTTTTATAAAAAAATAATAACAGATTTTTTGGGGTTTTTTTTGTCAAAAACGGGGTTGCTTTTCCAAATTTTTCAAAACCGTTTTTCGTGCATCTATACAGGCCTACTTGACATGTCTGGTGCAAATTTGTTTGAAATCGATCCAATAGTTTTCGCTCTAGCTTTGTATACATACAGACATACAGACAGACATTTTGTACAAACCACTTTTTTGGACTTAGGGGGTCCCAAAACGGATATTTCTACAAAAATCTCAACATCGATTTTTTTTGCGATCACTATACTTTCTCTATACTACAGTATAGTGAGAAAGTAAAATGACAGATACGCTAGTCTAAATTTTTATAAAGTTTTACAGACTAAAAACTAGAAAAACATATAATTTTTTCCAACCACCCGATTCCAAAATAATGGTGGTTGTTTAAAATTTGTTTTATCGTACTGAATTAAAAACTGATGTTTTTAATGCACGTGTCACGCCCGTAAAGTGACTCTTTATTGTAGTAATTCACTACTTGCTCAAAAAGACAGCTGATTCAATAACCAGCTGACTTTTCTATGGTACTAGGACCTGAAAGTATTTTATTGTACTAGTATCAAAAGGTTTGTACATAAATAATGCTTTGCGGTACTTTAAAATTACAACAGCTGTAACTTCAGCAACAGCTGTTTTCCAAGTGATTTAGCCAAGAAACAGTTCACAAAAATAACGCCATAGAGTTATGTTATTTGGAACTCTTCCGTCGCATTTTCGTAAGGTAATGATTTCCACAAAAAGCTTACTTTTGAACAAGGACTAAGATGGGTTCAACTGGTAATGGATTATAGTTGGAACGAGAAACTTTATAATAGACACACAGAATTTCTGTGACATTTCTACCCATTCAAGAAGCAAAAAATATAAGTACTGCAGAATAACTTATAAGCAAAATCCTGTATGTTCCCACACAAATGACAGTAAATTTTCTAACGGTCATTTTTCTCGACACCATCTTGTGATTGTTCGTCTCGTCACACATCACACCTCTAACCTCAACCCGTCCTGACCTGTCTTATCCCCCTTTCAGGTCTCCCACAAGGCGTCAGTGACGATTGAAATGTCCCTCGGAGGATTACCCACATCAGCATAACAATGGCCTACATCGCTCAACGCGGTCGCAAATCACTTGTGGCATTTTTAATGACTCTTGAACACCTTCTTGTCGCCTAATCCTAATCCTGGATGACGGGATGAAAACATTTTAATTTCGGAACAATTAAAGGATACTATGGTGTCAAAACATGATGGATGCGGCGGTTGGTAGAGCCGATGTCATCAAGTATGGAAATATTCCCGAGGGATTCGCAGGACAGCGGCGGTGATTCGTTAGGAGTGAACGGAATTGTAAATTTGTAGTTTTTGTTCTTTTAAAAGGAGTAAATGTGAAATATTTCATCACTAGTGCCTAAAGTGTATGTTTATGGTGAAAAAAGCTCTTTAGATACAAGTCATGAACGATACTTTTTATCATACTGCACTAGAATCACACGAAACACTTAATTCATTAAATTACATTATTAATGTTTCTACAGATTTCAAACGCGATTTAACCGAGCGCGACAGTGCTGCTATCAGTTGGGAAGCGGATAAACCTTTTGTGTTGTTATAACTTTAAAGTACCGCAATGGATTGTTTACGTACAATACTTTTAGTTCTTAGTACAATAAAGAAGTCTTCTGATTATTGAAAAAGCTGATTTTCTGAGCAAGTAGTGAATGACTAAAGGGTTACTTCAGGACGTTACGCGAGCATTAAAACACCAGTTTATATTAAAAACTATTTTTAGTAAATTACAAACTATTAAAAGCTTACCGAAACTATTTTCAAGAATACAATTTTGTTAGGAACCTCGCCTCAAGCATTTCATTGCGGCATCGGATATTGACTGCGCTTTGGGAGTTTGAAATTATTACACTCCCGACCTTAAGTCTCACCATAAAAGTCACTGAAATAGCTCATCTTTTCTATGGAAATTCGCTAATAAACAACTACAATTTCTAAATCAAAATTCAAATCGATCGCACTAAAATAACGCCTAGCTCATCGTTCGTACCGCTCAGTCAAACTGACAGCAAAGACTCACCCATAGGTGTTTTAACCGACCCTCATAAGAAGGAAAATATCGAAAGATATGGCAAAAATGGAAGCGAATGGGAGAACGACTGAATTCTGTATGATTCATTAATCATTATTATAGAACGGTACGCTCGGCAAGAAAACCACAAATTAATTAAAATATACATTACTGAAGGGGACAAATTAAATTGAAAAACAATGGGAATGGAATAGCAATTAATTAAATGTAATAACAGTGGTTTTATGTTTACGTAATCCTTTTCAAATAATTTGACAGTTCGGTTGTCCTGTGAATATTTTTTCAGCAAGGGGGATGTGTGTAAAGGCGTATACGAAACATATTTTGTTTAGGCTGGTTTTATACATTGCGTTTGTGAACGTGGATCTTCGTCGGTCATACGTTTCACTCCGTCCGCTAAGTCCGTTCCGTCTGAACGCACGCATGACATTTCGGTCAGTGCGTTTCCCAACGTCCGTTTGCATATGGGAAGGGGATTTGCGGATCCGGTTGTTATCATGTTATCGTCCAAAAAACAAAGGCGATGGGCAGTTCATCCAATAAACAGCCTCAGATTACAAAGAGGAGTTTTCTACACCTTTTTTGAGGTGCTGTAAGAAGACAGCGACCAGTTTTTAAATTATTTTATAAGGAGGTGATCCGCGCCTGCTCGCTTCGCTCACCCACCCCGGCGACGACTCATGGCAAAGCCAATGCAAACAGAGTACTGTAGACTCTGATATTTTCACGAAATAACGATTGAACGTTGACCACAAGGTCGAGGTGCAAACTCTCAAAGCGAGTGTTACCGCTGCGAGCAGAACGAAAGCGAGTGAGATGGAGGCTGAGATGCAAACATTTTTTTGTACTCTGACAAAATTCATGTTCGTAGCTGCCATTACCGGCTTCGCCCGAGTTTAAAATAAGTTGGCCAACTCTCGAAGTGAAAATAACACTTATTTCGATTTAACAATTTTGACATTACATACGGGGTGATTTCCATTCTATTTTTCAGGGTATTTACAAAATCCTGGAAATTGTCTGTCTTTCTCTAATTGTTTTCTCAACATCCCTTACCGACATCTATTGAAATTATTTTACTACAACATTTACATTACCTTTTAGTATTACAACCGTTTCTGCTTCCTTCTCTACAGCCGTAGTATATTACCCCAGTACAAATACATGTAATTTAAACGCAGTCAGTTAAGCGATTTCCAGAATTGATTTTTTAGGGTTTCAAGCAATTATTTGGAAAATTGGGCTACTCACGAAGGTGCTGAATATGTATTAGTAGGATTGGTTTGCACCTCGGCCTCCAGGTCCGGTTCATGCTCTGCTTTGTTCCTTTTGCAGCGCAAAAACTCTCTTTGCTAGTTTGCAACCTCGACCTTGCGGCCTCGGATTATGGACTGCTTCGCTTAGCTCAGCTTGCATCCCGGCCGTCGGCCTACGTCGATTTTAAGGTAATCAGATGGGCTATAAGGTCGTGTAAAAAAATGTGAACAATAATCTCCTTTACTTATTTTTTTAGATAAAGCCAAATAAACGTTCCATTCTAGTACGAAAAAATTTTACTTCCGGTCAAACAAAGTGCTTCCGGTTGTTGGATTTTTTTTAGCTAACGCACTCTTCAAAGCCAATTAGATAAAACCAATGTGTGTACCAAATTTGGACCGAATCGGACTAAAATACGGCTGCTGGAGTGCGAACACATATTATGTACATATATATATGTAAAATTTGTAATGACACCCAAAACGTGTTCTGGGGACCATGATCGGTACTCATTGACTACTCTCGACCTTAGGTCTTACTATAAGAGACACGGCAATAGTTTATATTTCCTATGGAAATTCGCTAAAAAAGGGAAGACAAGGTGGAAGAAACAACTTTTCATTCCTCGCACTATGATCGACAGGACTGCTGCAGTTTTCATTTGATGTACCAAAATATCTTTCTCTTTTAAAGCTATCAAGCTGAATTTTTTACTGTTGTAAATTAAGTCTGTAATCAACAAATTAAAACAACTTTTGATGGCCAAAAATGCTTTATAAAGTGTAAAAAAATGTTATATTAAAAACTCAAATTTTAGAATTAAAAAAAATAAACTTAGTACAAAGTGATTTATTTTTAAATTTTCATAAAATAGGTTAACACAGTTGAAAAAGGTATAAACTAAATGTATCTAAATGAGTTCTTATTGAAGTGAAAATTCTTTAGACGCACCGAACACGTGGAAAAATATAGGACGTGGTAAAATATAGGAACACGCGTTTTTGATTCCGTCGGTGATTTCTTCTTCTTCATTGGTTTACACACGTACTAATATAAACCGGAAGTTTAACGTAACAGAAGAAGAAATCGACTAAATAAAATAGGCAGTGGTAAATTCAAAGGCTTAAACTAAATGGCTGGATGGGTTCAGTCACGTCACGCTACCGATGAAATGGACATTGCGCTTCCTAATTTTTGTAAGCTGTTGAATTAGTGTGTGCTCAGTGATACATGTACAAAGGACGTAGCGCTTTCTTATTTTACTTTCTCTCCCCTATACGTAGTATATGGAGAAAGTATTGTTTTCGTCCAAATTTTGAATTTGAATTTTTAGTGGAATTATCTGTTTTGGTGCTCTCTGAACCCCAAAAATGATTTAGTGGAATTATCTGTGTTGGTGCTCCCTGAACCCAAAAAAGTGTTTTTTTGGTGATGTTTGTCTGTGAGTCCGTGTCTGTTAAGATGTGTACAGAGCTGGAGACCATGCCAACGGTCCGATTTTGATGAAATTTGGTATGTAGGTGTAGTTCTGGAATATCTCCAGGCTTTTTTTTCTTTTTTCAAATTTTTTATTTTTAAGGGGTTTTATCCCCAAAAATTGCCAAAAAACGAGAAAAATCAAAATTTATCAAAAACGGCTCTACGATTTTTGGAATAATTGACATGTTTGGTGCAAATTTGTTCGAAATCGATCGAATAGTTTTAATAATAATAATATTATAATTTAATATGGATGTGTGTTACATGCATATAATATTTTCCATAATGTCACAGGCCTAATTAAAATGTTTGGTGCAAATTTGTTCGAAATCGATCGAATAGTTTTAATAATAATAATAATATTATAATATAATATGGATGTGTGTTACATGCATCTAATATTTTCCATGGTATGTCCTACTTTTGCAATTCTAAATAACCACCTCCTATGCTACTCTTGGGAAGGTATAAAGTTTCATCTCGGAGAAAGTATGTGACAGTTATCTGGTACCGTTTATTTATTTAAATGTCTAAATTTGTTAACTTGTTAAATTAAAAATAATAATCAAAGTTCGGAATAAACCAATATAACCAACTATTTATATTCATTGCAGTTTTCACTTCATGACTGTTTTTTTTACAGGACAATACCAGCACTTCACGGTATCGCAGATTACAAATTCAAATTTCGCCCTGCCTTTAGCTTCGGTATAGTTGTGTCAAAATGCCACCCATAAATAACGCATTCTATTCGCTGCACAAATAATACCTTCCCAGTGATACAAAACATTCTATAGTACAGATACTTTACGTTTAATGTTATAAGGGATAAGCTGACAGTATAGGAAGAATTATTAATGACGTCATTACAATAAAGGTATATTTTAATTGTCCGTATCAGGATAAGCCCTTTGCTCGATATTGGACGATGGTATTGTACTTTATTATCTGCAGGATAATACGAAGACCTAATCCATCGTGTCCTCGGAGAATTAAATTAAATTCTGAATCAAATTTTAATTGGCTGCCTTGCATCAAATTTGATATAGCGAGAAATCTTGTTGAGGCTTTGTTAATTACAATTTGAATAATTCAGTCACGCAGCTGACAGTAATTTTCAAGAAAAGTAAAAAAGCCACCAAACATTCAACACTATTTTTTAAAACATTTACTACATTGTGGTATGATAATTCAAGAACCACAACAACTGTTGGGAAAGGGAAAAGTAAAACCATAGTCAGTTAAAAATGAAAGAAAATATAGAAAAATGTGATACTGATCTTGTGACTGCACGAATATTGAAAGAAGTCATTCAATCACGCAGCTGGCGTGAGTTGAGCGAATTTCCGAAATTAAGTTTATATGTTTCAGGGTTTCAACCAACTATTTAGGAAATTGGTCTAGGCGCGGAATAGCTGCCTACGTGCACGAAATATTATCAGTAGACTTTATTTGCACCTTAGCCTCTACTTCGTTCCGCTCTCGACCTAGCGGCCTCAGATCACAAGCTGGTCCCCACGGTAAAATCGCCCAAGTGGTTTTGAATTTCGTGCTTTAATGGTATTTTAAGTTCGGTCGATTTTTGGGGAACCAGACGGGCTATAAAGTCATGTAAAAAATCAAAATGTGCAGAATAATCTCTTATATTTAATTTTTTATATAAAACTCGAGTTCTATTCTTTGTACGAAAAATCTCAAAACATTGTTACTTCCGGTCAAAAAACGTGCTTCCGGTTGTTGGATTTTTTTGGCTAACGAACTCGTCCGAACGAATTAGAATGCCAACGAGTGTACCAAATTTGGACCAAATCGGACAAACACATAAATACATATTTACGAGTACATACAATTTTTAATGAAACCCAAAACCTGTTCTGGAAACGTGTTTAGGAGTGGTCTAAAACTTACATTTTTTAAATTTTGGCTTAGACCAAAATAGCTTGATACATGGAAGGGACAATTTAAAATGCACCACAGGAAGGGTTGCCAAGAATTTGACTTTTGAATGTTTGGTGAAATATTGTTTTCACCAAAATCCATTTATATCGACCGTTTAAAAGGTTTTAGGGAATTATTTTAAATATATACTGCACATATTAGTGTTGTTGAAGTTGCTTGAAGGATATACTACAGTCAGAAGGTTTATTAAAACAAGAGAAGAGATAGCAACCGGTAGGAAAACTATTTCAATATCTATCAACAATTCTACAACAGTTGGCGATTCCCTCGACATTCGGAATGCATTCCGTCGCATTCTTCTCCTTTCCGAAGTTATTTTCAGTAATATAACTTCAACATTGGGCAAACCGAAAGCATTTGATTTTCAAACATTACCTCAAGCTGTGGAGGGAAACACTTGTTTCCTTACTTAATTTACAAAACAATGAGATGGTTTTTGCATTTATTCGCCATGTGCCATTTGTTAACTACCCTTGATAATTTAAATTTTAAATCTAGTTAAATGGGGATCATTGGGAGGTCTTTTCGAAATTTATGAAAGTGGTTGCAAGTTCAGACGAAAATTAATTTATAAAATTAATTATTTTTTTAATTGTAACCCCCACTTGAGAATTGTATTTATTAGAGCTTTGAAGGCAAGGTAATTTATTGGAGAGGTAATTTTGGAGGGTAGCCTACAATTAAAAGCAAATAAAAACTATGTACTGGAATGCGCAAGTTCGTGTGTGATTGCCATATAACACAATTCGCCAGTCAGATTATCTATATATTAAAAAAAATTATGAAAACTTGTGGCAGTCAGTACGGCCATTCTATCCGGCCGATTTCCTTATTTTTTTTTTTAAATTGCAGGTAATCATTCACAGATATGTCATCAAGCATTACAAATCATGTATATTTCGCCTTACAAACGTTATGATCAAATGCAAATTTCTGCTGTGTATTCCTTATGGGGGGTTTTTTTTGGTTCTTTGTCCACTTTGCGTTCGTATACCGTCCATCCGATTGCTTTGAAATTTTGCATAGTAACACAGGTTAACCCTGGGAAGGTTTTAGGCCATTTACCGAAGTCCTAGGACATTAGGGCTACGCCCCAGTGGCCCTCAAAGTTTCAATGTTAATCTTATGGAAGAAAGATTTCTATTGATTTTATCAGGGGCACAAAAACAGCTGTTCGTATAAAAAACTTAGCAACACATCATGTTTGTTAACTTTCATTACCATAGCAACATTACTTAGAAAATTTGAAGAGTATTACCTTTTTGAGGTTACATTGACAAACTAAAAACAAACACAAACAAAAATCAACGAAAAATGCTAACTATATTTTAATTCAATTCAAACATTGGTTGTTACAAACCTATTATATATAAAACAGCTAATTTGGATAAAAAACTGAACATAATCATTCACAGATATGTCAAGTCTATATTATCATCCGTTCAGCCGCTATTCACCCGAGAAGGAGCTCCGGTATACAATCCTTCAAATTTCCCATGTTAATGTTATGGATATAATGTTTAATGAGTTTGAGTCAGCTGCCAAATAAAACAGCTGATTTATGCTCGGTCACCTGTGTACAAACGAGCCAAAGATTAACGAGATTCTTTATCAAATTTTCCACCTGCGAGCGAAGCGAAGCAGGCATCTGAGGCCGAAGGCCGAGCCGGGGTTGGGACGCGGAGCGTCCAGGGGCAGAGCCCCTAGTATATTTGATAAGAATTGGTTTGATTTTGTTTTCATTAGATAATATAGGCCTAATGGTAAATCCTATTTCTACATTTCTGGCGGCTTTTGATGTAATTAACGTATTAGTTGTGAGATTCTGTGTTCAAGTATATCTTCTCAAAAGTTGAGCTTGATATTCATCTAAAAGTACTGGAACAGAGTTATAAAACAGGAATATTTTTGGAAATCTATTAAAAAATTATATTCGATCACGCAGCTAACAGCTTAAGTTAGTTGAGCGAATTTCCAAAATTAATCCTATATGTTTTAGGTTTTCATCTAACTATTGGGAAATATATAAGTTATTTGGTTGAATTAAGAAGAATTAAATAAGAATTTGGTTGCACCTAAACTGGAGGATTCAACTCACGCACCGCTTTGTTCCACTCGCAGCGAAAAACTAGCTTTGCGAGTTGATATCTCGGCCTGGCGGCCTTGGATCAGAAGCTGCCCTGCGGTAAAATCCCTAACGTGGATTTGAACCGGGTACGTTATGGTATTTTCCGTTTCTGGAGGAACATGGAAAAAAACAAAATGCGCAGAATAATATACATTAATTTTTTTAGATAAAACCCTAAAACCGTTTCATTCCAGTGCGAAAAATCTAAAACAATAGTTACTTCCTGTCAAAAAACGTGCTTGCGGTTGGTGGATTTTTTTGGCTAACGAACTCGTCCGAGCGAATTAGACAACCAACGTGTCTACTAAATTTGGATCAAATCGGACTTTAAATGCGGCCGTTAGAGTGCGAACACATATATACATATAAATATAAAATTAATTAACGTGTTCTGGGGACCATGATCGGTGTCATTTAATACTACCGACCTTAGGTCTTTCCATAAGGGGAAATTCGCTAATAACCAACTTGTCATCCCTCTCAGCAAACAGCGTTGCTTAATGTATTTCAAAGTTTGTTAAGTTATTCAGAAATAACAAGACTGGTCGAAAGGGAAGACCACAATGTACCAATCAGGTGCCTCGTCTCATCTAGGCAGTAAGGCTCCAACATTTACGACTTGTATCGAAAACATGTCAATCTATGTGCCTGAGATAACTTCTTTGACATCGACTAACGACGTCTGTCTGTCTAGAAGAGTGAATGCGCTTCTGACCTTTCCCATCCATTTATCAAGTGCTGAGCAAACTTTCTCAGGCCCTTGTTTAGGGGATTTTCTAGAAAAGAACAACATCGAACGAACGATGGTGTATTCATTGTTTCGCAGATAGTAGTCTACTTTTTGAATTTAGTTTACATACATGATACGCTGCAAAGCAAAATAATTAAATCAAGCAGCTGAACAGCTAACATGAGTTGAGCGAATTTCCAAAATAAAGTTTATATGTTTTAGGCTTATTGGTCTACCCACGAAGGCAGCTATTCTAGGAAATATACTAGTAGAATGTGATTGCACCTCAGCCTTTAGCCCCGGCTCCGCGCTGTTTCGTTCCGCTCGCAGTGAAAAACTCGCTTTTACGAGTTGTCATCTCGACCTTCCGGACACGGATGTGAAGCTGCTTTGAGGTAAAATCTCTAATGTGGATTTGAAAGGCGTACTTTTATGATATTTTACGTTTTTATCGATTTTTGGGGAATCGGACGGGCTATAAGATTGTGCAAAAGAACAAAACCTGCATACAAATCTCCTACATTTATTTGTTTAGAAAAAACTCCAAACAAGTTTTATTCTAGTACGAAAAATCTGAAAAGAATTTTAAACTTCCGATCAAAAACATTTTTTTGATTATGGACTGCATCGATTCGCACGTGGATTTAAACCGGATGCTTTTATGATAAGAAAGCTTTTCCGCTGCGAGCGGAACGAAGCTGCCAGTGAGCCAGGGCTGAAGGCCGAGGTGCAAACAGATTCTACAAATATATTTCATCACGCAAGCAGCTATTCGGTTTAGCTATTACCATAAAAAGCGCTACGAGCGAAATAAAGCAGTCCATAATCCGAGGCCGCAAGGTCGAGGTGCAAACGCACAAAGGGAGTGTTTCCAAATTCTACTAACATATTCAGCGCCTTCATAAGTAGACCAAGTTTCCAAATAGTTGATTGAAACCCTAAACTAAAATTCTCTCAACCCACGTCTGCGGTTCAGTTGCGCGTTCGAATTATTTTATACGCTAACATCGTATACTGGAAGTCAAGGTTAGATATTATTTCCCCAACAGTGAAATTGTATTCGATTGCAAATAATTGGAGGAAAATAAGGATTATTATTTAATTTGAGGTTCGCCTGCGCCAGGGTAAATATGTTGAAACATTAACATTAGGAAACTTCGCAGCATGATAAACTGATAACAACGATATTATGAACGGAGTGGTTTGTGGCAAAACGATAACCCCCACTCGCAGATTAGCCTTATCTGGAGAACTACATACAGCGCAACTTAAACTTCAAACACAATAAGAGAAAATAACGCTCCAACAACAACAAAACAATAAATTTATAAGACAAATTCTTGTCGACGCGTTAATTGTATTGCGTTTTATAATATTTTAAAAGAACAAATATTTTATATCGAACTATTACTTATTTTTAAGGGGAATATCGGACTCCCTCAGACTCGAGTAATTGAAATGCAAAAGGGACATCACCTAAGAATAATATGCAACAAATTTACCCTCTCTAACATGTAGAAAGTTAGTTGAATTTATATTTGATTTCATAGGGGTAGTTTTGAACAGTAGTGACCGAAATTCGATGGGTTCAATTTGTCTATGTAATTAATTTTCTATGATAATTTTGACGGTTACACAATTCAGGAAATTAAAGGGACTACGAAAACTTACACTAGATTTTTTTTATAAAAATATACTGTTACGAGTTATTTTAATTTAACAATGTTGAAAGGCCGCCAATTTTAACGAACTATTATAGCAATGTTGGTTATTTTTGTAAAACTAGGTTTTTGCTTTGGCAGGTTAGTGCAATAAAAATTTCACCTTTTTATTATTTTTTCTTTTAGGGCAAAAGCCTAGTTTTTTTGGGTTTTTTTATTTAAAATATTTAAATGATTGCCAATTTTGTAGACCAAAATTGGAATAAGTTGGTTATTTTTGTAAAATTCGGTCTTTGCTTTGGCAGGTTAGTCCAATAAAAACTTTAACTTTTTATTCATTTTTTGAGCGAAACCCCAAGATGTTTATTGTTTCTTATTTAAATGGCAGCAATTTTTAAATGAATTATTCCATCTAGTTGATTATTTTTGTAAAATTCAATCTTTGCTTTGGCAGGTTAGTCCAATAAAAACGTTACCTTTTTATTCATTTTTTGAGCGAAACCCCAAGATGTTTATGGTTTCTTATTTAAATGGCAGCAATTTTTAAATGAATTATTCGATCTAGTTGATTATTTTTGTAAAATTCAATCTTTGCTTTGGCAGATTAGTCCAATAAAAACTTCACCTTTTTATTCATTTTTTGAGCTAAAACACAAGTTTTTTAGGGTTTCTTATTTAAATGGCAGCCATTTTAAATGTATTGGGTATTTTGGGTAGAACAAGTTGGTTATTATTTTTTAACTCGGTCTTTGCTTTGTCGAGCACCTAGTAAAATTTCAACTCAATCGGTCAAACCGTTCTAGAAATAAAAATAATCTAGTATCAAAAACAAAATGGCAGAATGCTGATAAAAAAGCAATTTCGGACATGTAGGAACTTTGTTTTCTTTTTCTGATCCATTTAATCATCACCTAAATTATTTCCGTGCATTATTGGAACAGCTTTAGTTATTATAGCCTAAACGTCAAATAATACACGTACATTCCGATAATATTGAATTTACTGTAAACTATAATTTGACCGCGGTTATTCAAACTGCTATTTGTCATAGTCAAACTTAATCACAGGTTAGTTTAAACTCAGATTGCTAAACTATAATTTAAACCGAGTTAAAGTTAACCTAACACAACTAAAGTAAATAGAACAATGATACAATTATATTTATTTTATTTGAAACGCGATGGATAGGAATAAGTGTAGTTAACATATGATTAAGTAAATACTTTCCCTTTAGTTCAGGAAACGGGTTTAAAAAAACCGAAATACTATGACATCCGAGTCAAAAGTCTCTTACAACCAAACTGTGGTATAAGAGGTTCTAAATACATAATTTAACATCTTATTGACCTAAACATACACAATTCACACCCAGTAACCGAACACAAACGTGACTTTCAACACAACACAGCTGGATCGACCCGTACACACGTGAGACCGTCTGTCCGTCCGACTTGACACTAAGTCCTATAGGAACCCTGCCTGGAGCTCGACTAACTGGTATACCGCTGCTCACTGCTGTGTGCGCGGGAGTCCCACCCTTCCTTCCTTCCACTACCCCCTACCGACCTCTCCTTCGAAGGGTAAATTCATGGACTTGTCGAATTAATCATATTTATGAGCACGGTAGCCGGAGGCAACGCGGTTTCTGAATTATTTACGCGGTGGATGGTGATGGAATTGTTATTGCAATTTTTTTAAACTGTTTTACGTGCAAAATATAAAATTTAAATTAACTTTTAATATTATTTGTTTTCATGAGCACCTATTGAAATAAAGGTAAATAGTTCAGTCGGCGAAGGAAAAATAGGGGAAATAAGTAGGGACGTCGTACAACAAATTAAGGGGGGGGGATCATCAAAGTCAACAATTTTAACATGATTTAACAACTTACAGTCTGTAGGGTCTAGTGAAAAGGGGGTCCGGGGAAATATTTTTGAAAATTATTTTAGCCTATATAGCGTTAAAAGTTATTTAGAGTAAAATAAACTTAAAAATATTGTAATTTTGAAAAAATCTTTAACTTTTTTATCACATTACTGAATTAAAAAAAAAAACACTATTTAATAATGAAAATGATTAATATAATACACATTTTGTCACTGACAGTCGGTGCTGCCACGACAACAAAAGTTAGAAAGAAATTTCCCAACATCCATTAAATAAATTACGATTAAAAAATATTGTAATTTTCGCAACTATTTTGGAGTTAAACTTTTCACTAACCTGTTTTTTATTTATTTTTTCAATTTTTTAACTTAAATTTAATTGGTTTTGGTATAAAATTTTAGTTTTTTTTCTTTGAGTAAAATGTTTTACTAGAATTCGCCACTTTGAGGCTCCCCCCCCCCCCCCGTCCTTGGCAACGTTTATGGAATTTTTCGTGTAGTCGAAAATGTTTTTTCATTGTTAGGGGAAGTGCCTTTAACAAAATAATCAAAATCGAGACCGGTGGCGAGTGAGCGAGATGGAGGATGGACTATAAAAGCCGGGTTCGCAAGGGGTCGTGAACAGGGCGAGAGCACTACCTATCGTCTGGCAGGGCGAGTTGTCTACCTAGTCTGAACTGACGATAGAGTGTGTGAGGGTCGTTCACGCCCTCGCATCAGATGGTCGTCGTGTCTCCGGTTGGTTGGAGTGATGTCCGCCTTTAAAATGCACACAAAACACATTTACAATGTACTTACTTTGCATATAGTCCAATAATGCGTTGAAAATCGCATCCAAAACCTCAGCAATGGTAAGTGTGGCTATCGTATTCTTTGGTATCTTGAACATATATTGCAGACGGGCTAACGATTCACCGGTAGCTAAGAATCTAGTGACTTTGATTCAGCTGATATTGGTCTTCGCATATTGGTGTTTTTTCCTGAATTGTTGCTTTTATTTTATTGAGCAAAACTCAAAACAAATTTGGATCTATTCTAAAAAAAAATGTTTGTAGCTCACCCTCTTGTTCAGGATAACTCCCGACATCCACCACTGGTGGCATCTATAGTAAATTTCGTCTCCTTATCCACTCTCGAACTCACACACGCGTAGACTTTTGTTTGTTTGGGTTCTTCAAATAATTCCTTAATTCCAGTATTAAAAGTTCGGACACAACTTTCGCAGTTCTGCCATAATTTATATCAAACAGTGGGCGATAAAATTCCGACCAGCAAATGTACTTGTTCCGTCCGAACTGGAGAGACGAAGGTCGAATAAGCAAGTCGTAGCGCAGCTCAAAACAAGTATGACCTCGCTCTATTCACGACCTCGTGAGAACCCGGCTTTAGAGGTATTTTTTTTTAACAACTGAAAACCGCAGAATCTCCCGAAAGTGTGTTCATTTACAAAATTACACTACAAAAAAATACCGCTTTTTCTTTAAGATGAATAGATGATAAGTTTTCGAGATGCAGGGTTGGAAAATACACAGTTTGACTGTCGATTCTCTAAAACAGACCACAGTGAAAGCCGGAGCTAGTGGTCCTCCTGATGCAAGAATTTTTTTCAATCTGGGTCATTCTGGTGGGTTTTTTCTATATAACTCTTTTTGGATCTCACAAGGGTTTGACATGGCATGGACGTTACGAAAGCAAACTTGGGGACGTTACTCAAAATAGTAAAAATTGAAAAATTTTTGAAATTGGGTTTTGTTGCTAATTTTGTTCTTCAGGTCTTCATGCCCAAGAAAATTACAATATAAGTCAAGATTTACCTGAAATTATTCAGGAAATTTTGTTTGTTTGAGAAAGCGTACTCTTTTCGGAACTTAAACTTTTTTATTTCTTCCTATTTTTGTTTCTTTTGTAGTTGTAGTTCTTGTTGTTGTTTTTTAATTTCGCTATGAAGGTTTTGCTGGTAAATGTAAGCAAAGGATTGTTTAATAATATAATATATGTACAAAAAGAACTAAATCAAGGACGTATGTGAAGCATTTAAAACCCAGTTATCTGAGTCAATGCAGTGTACTAGACGAGCGTTATTTGAATCGCAATTTTCAGAAAGTTTAAATAAGACCAAAAATTATATTTATAAATAACAATTTCTACTACAAGACTAGAACTTTTACAATTTAAAAACAAAACGCCAATTTTTACCACATGAGCCTAGAAGCAAAACAAAAATGAATACAATAAAGCAAAAAAAGAAGAAAAGTGCTCATACATAAAAATATACATTCTACCACCATAAATATATCCCTAAATTGAAAAAAGACATCATGCTGTTTAAAATAACACAACATTTTTTAAACTCCATTAAATACTTTTTAAGGAATATCAATTTTAAAACATCTCTGCAAATTTACCGAATTTTAACGATTAAAATTATTTTATCTTTGATAAAATTCAAAAGAAAAGTAATTTACCTATAAAAAGTAAAGTTTTATATTTTTGTATTTTGTACACTATTTTTTTATGATTACATGAAAAACATAGTACTAAACTTTACAATGCATTTTTTCCGACACTTAAACATTTGTATAGTTTATCAGAGTTCGAATGGTCCGTGGATGCGCAGTAGATCTTGCACAACCTTTACGTAGGCCTACTACTTTCCCACTTCTGTGCATAATCCAGTATATAGGGAATCTCAAGCACGATGTGCTACATTTTAATTTACGACATATTTATAAAGATAGAGTTCCTAAGAATAGGACTACCCTACCAAACCACTCGAATAAAAATCAACAAAGCGTTTACAAAACTTTAAATACGAATAAATTGATCACGCAGCTGAGAGAATTTCCAAAATTAAGTTTATATAATTTACGGTTTCAACCAACTATTTGGGAAATTGGTCTACTCACGAAGGCGCTGCGAGAACGAAAAATATTAAAATTTGTTTGCAGCTCAGCCTCCAGCCCCAGCTCACGCGCTGCTTCGTTTCGATTGCAGCGGAAAACTCGATTGCGCCCTCATATTCTGAACGCTCTTTGCGAGTTTGCACGTCGATCTTGCGCCCTCGGATTATGGCCTGCTTCGCTTCGCTCGCAGTAGACAAATTGGCTTCACGAGTTTACATCCCGGCCGTCGGGCTCGAATCCACGACGTGGATTTTAACCGGGTACTTTTATTATATTTTAAGTTTTGATCGATTTGGGGAGGGGGACCAGACTGAATAAAGATCGATTAAAAAACGAAATGTGTATAATAAACTGGTATATTTTTTTTTTTTAGATAAAACCCCAAAAAGTTTGAGTCTGGTACTATGGTTTGATTTTGTCAAAAAAACTCGTTGATTTTTGTCGTCGAACTTGAAATTCTGCCGTTAGAGTGCGAACACACATATAAAAAAAAATTATTAAATGGCTCATTTATTCCTATGGAAATTCCCTAAAAAAGAAGATTTATTTCCACCCTTTCAGCAGTAGAGATGTTTGATAGACGTACTGCATTCGAATTGGAAAACTTGTGTTCCCTGAACTCGAAGCAACTTTACAGTTCTTTAGAGAATACGTTTTAAAGTTGGCTTTCGCCTTTCCAACCCTAGTGCTGCCTGTTTAAATAAACTTTTTGAAATCAGCAGTGAAAGCACCAAAGGTAACTTACCCTTACAGTAGTGGAAACATTACAGCTGGAAATATGCCAAATATTCTTACCTGTAACAGAGATACAATAAAATACGTTAACATTTGAAATTATCTACGGAATTAAAAGAATTCCCTAAAGCTCTGCACGGTCGTCACGCTTTTTCTACTGTACCAAAATTAATAGACCAGGGAAATTAGACTAAATTCCACCGGAATAACTGAATTTTAAGATGCAGCTGGGATTGACATGGGGTTTTCTGCGTTGTTTTCAGAAATGGATCAGTAAAAAAGTCAACATATGATAATTGAGGGTTCGGACAGAATTGCATCGGGGCTGTAAAAACTCTTCTTTTTTTTAAATATCTAAAAATGTATAAAAAGAAGTGGTGAAAATCACTTCTCGAAGGTTTTTGAGGTAGCTGGTTCCGAATCTGACTACGAAAAACGTCACCGAGGCCCCGGACGGCCCTAAAGGACCCAGAAGCCTGTACTCAGGGGCAGACATTTTTAAGCTAAGAAAACATCTTGGAAATCGTGTCCCAAAGGTTTTTGGCCGATGCCAGTTGGGGGCAGGGAGTGAATTATAAGAATGGATAGGAAATGGTTTTATAGAAATAAAGATACAAATTTGTGAATTTAAAAAAAATTCATTGTGTTATTAATATAATCTTCTAGATAAACGAACTCTATCGGCGAAATTGAAACCAATACAGTGAATGTAAATAATTTGAATATAATGATAATGGAGTTTGTCTTATACGTTTGGTATTTATGCTGAGATAATACCCAGGAATTATATTTTCAGTTTTTGACAAAAACTCGGTTATTCTTTGAAGTTATTCTACGGTTGAAATGGTTAAGCGTCACATTTGTAATGTGTTTCAGTGCAATGGATTTTATATTACTTATTCAAACTATTAGAATTTCAAACATTTTAGTTTTAGACTAAATTTGATGTTGTAGATAATTACCAAATAATTATGCTTTCAGGTTTTTGTCGGTAACTCGGTTATCCTCTGAGAAGTTATCCTAAACGGGCTAAGGTTCGCCATTTTGAAATGACTTAGAGAAACGCTTGAAATTGTAATGCATTTCAGAGCAATGGATTTTATCTTTTTTATTAAAACTATTAGAATTTTTTAAATGTTTGTTTTAGGCTAATTTTGGATGTTGTGGACTGTAGACAATTACCTAAAAATTATATTTTCAGTTTTTTGTCGAAAACTCGGTTATCCTAAGCGGGACAAGGTTCGCCATTTTGAAATGGTTAAGAGCCATTGAATTTGGAATGCATTTTAGAGAAATGGATTTTATCTTATTTATTAAAAATATTAGAATTTTGTAAACTGTTTGTTTTAGGTTAATTAAGGATATTGTAGAGTGTAGACAATTACCAAGAAATTAGCATATGTTTTGAGTTTTTTGTCTATAACTCGGGTTATCCTTTGACATACAGAAACGACAAAAAAAGAAGAAGAATACAAGAAATGCCTCCTGTGCATTTTTTGTAAAATTTATGGTTACCCGTAAATTACACTTTTTATAAATCTGTAACTGAAATTTTGAAAAATATAAAAATAAACTCTTTTTGTTCGATACACTTGTAAACGGTAACATCAAAATGCTTATTCAAAAACTAAACTCAATCATAGCTATATATTTCTGGAGTTAATGTGAAGTTTTGTAAAAAAAAAACAAATAGGCGGATTGCGGCTAAATTATGTCGCATAGCACGCTAAGGTTTGTGCATTTATTTAATAAACATCCCGATTTAGAATCGTTCCATGAATTTTCTCCCAACTTAACCAGAGGCTCCAGAAGATTATTATAATTATTGCATTTCAGATTTTACAAAAATGTTTATAATTTCCATTATTTCTACAACTTTCCTCTAGCAAGTTAAATGAAAAGTCTTCCGTCAATGAAATGCTTTTTTGCCAAAATCCTGTACAAATGACGAACAAAGTAACAACCACGAGATGGGGTTAATCAAGCGAAGAAATTCCCCCCCCCCCACTCCACCCACAGCTTCGGGGTATATATCCCGTAGCCAATTAGCTAACTGAAGATATGCTCTGTTTAAATAAAGGCTTAAAAGTTTGCGGTACAAACTTGGGCGCTGACTAGTTAATTTATAAATTATCATATGATGGATTTAATGGGTTATTGTAGAAAAATTGATAATGTTCTTGAACCCCACTACAGAATACAAACAAAGACAACTTCCCCTTTTTTTTCACCATAATTCGTACACTTTTAATAAGTCATCAGCGATACTGAATAAAAACAGCAAATTTTTTAATTTTCTCAAAAATATATTTAAATTAATAATTTGCTTTAGTTGACGCGGTAGGAGGTTATATACTTTGGGACCTACAAACAAAAAAGAACGTCCGAACCAGATCTTACTACCGTTAGGTCTTCTGACAAAACTTACGCGAGTTCAAAGTCAAACTGTTGAAAACGGGTTGTGTTTTTAGTCTTCCTGAATAGTTTAAACAGATTGGTTTCAATTTTGTATAGAGAAAGACCGGTTTTGGTCATCACTGAATCATGAAAATTTAAAGAAAATTCTAAAACTTTAGATGCTATTATTTATACCGACGCTACAGATTGGAACGGAGTTCTCCTTGTCTGTACATAACAGCCTGTAGCCGAATGCAAATTGTGTACGAAATACCTTAATTATTTATTAAACAGTATACGCCGGCCGGAAATTAAACCCACTCCAACATGTTTCCACATATAAAAACCGAGATTCGTTTCCATTTGTATCCTGACAACTCCCTCGGGACACCCAGACCTATCTATTCAACTGTTTTAGAGATTTTTTTAAACACATTTCCATACGGAGTGGTCAATAAGCACCGATCATGGTTCAAAGAATTTTAGGGGTGTCCCTAATTATATATATGTATATACAGGGTGGAACAAAGTTAGTGTTAAAAACTTCGGGAAATGGTTCTATGGGTAAAAAAAAATAGAAAATCAAGAATAATATTTTTTTTGAAAAACGCTTAATTTCCAAATATCCGCCATTTTGTTTCTTTACCTAAATAATTAATATCTAGAGAACGGTTTAACCGATTGAGTTCAAATTTGGCATGACGTTTAACCTAACAATCATCTATCTTAAGAAAAATAAGCGATTATATCCAATCATGCATTTCAAAATGGCGGCTGTTTGAATATTTCAAACCTAAATTACTCAAAACCCGTACATTTTAACAAAAATGTCAATATACTTTATTTGTAGTCCTTTTGATTCATTATCGGTTGGTGTAACTGTTAAAACAATCGAATGAAAGATAACGCTAAGTTATGTGTAATAATTTATTTAACCCGGCATCTTATACCAACACAGTAAATACTACAATATTGTATGTACATTTGCTGTCATTATCTTTAACTTAACTATTATTCTTCATCCGATTGTTTTGAAAGTTAAATCATCCGATAGGAAATTAAAAGGGCTACAAAAAAGGTACCTTGAATTTGTTTGTTAAAATGTACGGTTTTTTGTGTAATTAAGGTCTGACATTTTCAAACAGCCACCATTTTAAAGCGCATGATTGGATATAATTGTTTATTTTTCTTAAGATAGATCATTGTTAGGTTAAACTTCATGCCAAGTTTGAACTCAATCGGTTAGACCGTTCTCTAGATATTAATTATTTAGTAAAAGAAACAAAATGGCGGATATTTGGAAATGAAGCATTTTTCGAAAAAATATTATTCTTCATTGTCTATTTATTTTGACCCATAGAACCATTTCCCGAAGTTTTTAACACTAACTTCGTTCCACCCTGTATATGTTCGCACTCTAACGGCCGCATTTCGCGTCCGATTTGGTCCAAACTTGGTACACATGTTGGTTTTCTAAGTCGCTCGGACTAGTTAGTTAACAGACAACCACAAGTAAACATTTTAAGAGCACTTCGTACCAGAATGAAACTTTTTGGGGTTTTAACAAAAAAATGAATATAAGAGACTATGCTTGTTTACCATATAACGTAAAATACCATAAAGGTACCCGGTTCAAATCCACGTGAGAGCAGCTTCTAATCCGCGGCCGACTCCGGGACTCGCAAGTCCGTCCGATGCGAGCGAAGTGAAGCAGTTCAAAATCCGAAGCCAACGGGTCGAGATGCGATTCTACTAATATATTTCGTAAGCAGACGGATTAGTTGAAAAGTTAATTTTAATATAGCCTACGAAACTAAATAGACGTACAGCAGATCCGTGGTTCGCAAAACTATTTCTGATTTCTACTTTCAGTAGCTTAAAAATAGACTATTTTTTTTGTAATTTTTAAAAGAATTTTTTATACCTTTTGACATTTAGTATAAAAAAAGAAATAAAGAAATATACGTAGTATATGGATAAAAGTATTGTTTTCGTCCAAATTTTCGAATTTGAATATTTAGTGGAATCTGTTTTGGTGCTCCCTGAACCCCCCAAAAATGGTTAGTGGAATTATCTGTGTTGATGCTTCCTGAACCTAAAAATATTTTTTGTGGAATTATTTGTTTTGGTGCTCCCTGAACCCAAAAAAGGTTTTTTTTTGTGATGTCTGTCCGTGTGCCTGTAAGGATGTGTACAGAGATGGAGATGAAATTTGATATGAAGGTATAGTTCTGGAATATCTCCAGGCGTTTTTGCCATTTTTTCAAATTTTGGATATTTTTAAGGGGTTTTCCTTCCAAAAAACAAGAAAAATCTAAATTTCTCAAAAACGGCTCTAACGATGTTGATAAAATTTTGCTTATTTGTAGCACTTAATGTAGGCCTACCTACCATATGCAAAAAACTGCATCTTTCTACAAATTCTCTTTCAGGTAATAATAATAATAACTGATTTTTGGGGGTTTTTTGGCCAAAAGGGGTTGTTTTTCAACATTTTTCAAAACCTTTTTCCGTGCATCTATACAAGCCTAGTTGACATGTTTGGTGCAAATTTGTTCGAAATCGATCGAATAGTTTAAATAATAATAATAATAATATAATACAGTATAATAATATGGATGTGTGTTACATGCGCCTAATATTTTCCATTGTAAAATTTTCCTAATTTTGCAATTCTAAATAACCACCTCCTATGCTACTCTTGGGAAGGTATAAAGTTTCAACTGGGAGAAAGTATGTGGCAGTTATCTGGTACCGTTTATTTAGTTTAATGTACTATAGACTATAGGCAATTATGTTTGTTATTTTTCAGATTTTAATTTTAAATGGAATAAGATGAAACTAATTATCAAATTCCGTACTAAACCAATAATAAATAACGACTTATGATCAAAAAATTTTTTACTTCCGTACTGAACCCTCACAAGTTTCTTGGATATCTTACTTTATTAGGATTTTAATATTTGTTGTTTTACTAAAGTTAAATAGCTAATTTGTATTAAAAGTTTAACAACATAATTTTACGTTAGGCCTATACTGAACCATCACACGTTTCTTTAACCATAGCAACCAAGTTAGCAAAGAAAGAATTTTTTTTTGAAAATGAGAAAGAACTATGAGGTATCACCAAGTACACTAATTTAACACAACTTACAAAATTAGGAAGTGCAATGTAAATTTTATCGGTAGCGTGACGAGACGAAACCAATACAGCTATTGACTTTAAGCGTTTTAATTTAGCACTGCCTATTTTATTTCGTCGATTTCTTCTTCTTTTAAGATCAGCTGTTACAATAAACTTCTGGTTTATATTAGTACGTGAATAAAACAATGAAGAAGAAATCATAGACGAAATCAAAAACGCAAATCTTCTTACTGTAACACTCGTATATTTTACCAAAAAGTGCTCTGTGCGCCTAAACAAGTTTTCACTTCAAAAATTGCTTCATCAGCTTCTGTTACGGCAAAATGGAGCAAAGAATAACTCAGGTTTTGCATCATGGTTTGAAACAATTAATTTTCCCTGACAGTTTTTAATTTCAGGCAGTCGGAACCCAGGTATATGTTAAACTAGCTGCCCCAATCCGGCTTTGCACGGATAGACAAATCAAAGATAAATGTATATTAACAAAAAATATATTATATGAATAAATATATTACACTATGTATTTCTTATGGTTTTTTTTTAGTAACTTTGACCCCCCAAACCTTCCTAAAATTTCGAATTTTTTAAAACCCTTTCTTAGCGAGCACCTAAGGCCCTAGAGGAAGCTACATACTAAATTTCATTCCAATCCGTTCGGCAGTTTTAGAGAAATCGTGATAGTAACTTTAATCCCCCCAAACCCCAATAAAATTTCTAATTTTTTGAAAACCTTTTTTCTTAGTGAGCACCTATGGCCCTAGAGGAAGCTGCATACTAAATTTCATTCCAATCCGTTCAGCAGTTTTAGAGAAATAGTGATTAGTAACTTTGGACCCCCCCCAAACCCCCTCTAAAATTTCGAATTTTTTTAAAGCCATTTTCTTAGTGAGCAAATATGGCCCTAGAGGAAGCTACATACCAAATTTCATTCCAATCCGTTCAGTAGTTTTAGAGAAATCGTGATTTAGTTACTTTGAACCCCCAACCAAAAAACCCTAAAATTTCGAATTTTTTTAAAACCTTTCTTAGTGAGCACCTATGGCCCTAGAGGAAGCTACATACCAAATTTCGTTCTAATCCGTTCAGTAGTTTTTGAGAAATCGTGATCAGTGAGTCAGTGGATTTGGCTTTTATATAATAGAAGAAGAAGAAGATAGATAGAAAATAAAGCTATGCTAATATTAAACTAACACTTCCCAATAACCTTAAACAACAGAGATAGTGCATCTCATAAATAAAACTTGGTAGTTAAAACCAAATGTAAAAGACATGGTAAGACCTCCTCAAATGCACGCAAACACGCGTTGACGGAAAACAGAACACAAAAGTCCGTTTGAATCACTTGATAACGGGAGTCGATTGATATTCTCGAAACGTCGCGTCGTATATTGATTTTATCCCACAAATTACGGCGAATGAACGAATAATCACTAATAACAGTGTGTTATAGCATTTCACGATAGACTAACATATACCGTATTTCCAATTTAAACATAAATTAAATCCAAGATTATACATAAACTACTTGACTCAAAAACTAACTGTCTACTCAAACAGCACAGTTTACCTTTTTAACCGCCATGTCACCACACCATCGCACTTCATGTCTGACTAGCACAAACAATTATGTTAACGTGACATCCCACACATATACAGCACACGTAGTTGTCTTCCCGCTAACCAAAGGCCGACCGCGGTATCCGATGTTACGCAAATATATCATACTGTTCTAATTATAACTAACGTTACAGTTCTTTGTATTTATATCGTCCTTTATGGCATACTGGGAAAAGTCTGGATTAAAATGAATAAAGAGCTACTTGGTTATTCGCCAAACCAATATCTATTCACTTACTTTACATAAGTTATTATCTATTATTAAATCGCCAACTTAATTTAAATGACATAATATCGGCTAATTTAAATGAATAAACATCTCTTATTCCATCACCTACTATATTATATTTAATATATATTATTGCATCAGTATCTCCTACTTTAAATGAACTAACGGCTGTATAATATTACCTAGTTTCAATGAATTAATGTCTCTTATTGCAT
>JAGFPH010000012.1:1990997-2019110 GCA_018207615.1 Philaenus spumarius | reverse complement strand
GTTTCAATGAATTAATGTCTCTTATTGCATCGCCTACTTTATATATTCAATATATATTATCCCATCACTATCTCCTACTTTAATGAACTAATGTCTTGTATAATATTACCTAGTTTCAATGAATTAATATCTCTTTTTAGATCACCTACTTAATATTTAATATCTATTATTGCATCACTATCTCTAACTTAAAAAAAAACAAATATATGTATATCATAAAATATTATTATGTACTTTAAATTGTGTTTGCAGGTTCAAACATGTATTTAATTAATAACATTACTTGGATATATACATATAACACAAATCAATATATGAATGGTATAAGTATGGAACATAGTTCTAGAATTATCAACCGGTAATCGCTACCAATTAGCTGCATCTAATTAGCAAACTACGCACAGTAAAATTTCCCCGAAACGGAATTATAGTGAAGTAATGAGGTGATTGTGAATCAAATAATACACGAGTTTTTGGAAGGATCGCGATGAAAATGTCAAGTAGGCTCAAAAATAATCCCAAGCACACGCTGAGCACAATTGGAGCGGACAAAAATTATTTTTGAAATTACAATTTGTTGCCAAAAGAAAGAGCTTGGTGTTACAGATTTTTTTGAGAAGCTAAAATCTTCACATAATTGTAAGTATTTAACTTTTTAACTAAAAAATTAACAATGACTCCGATTGGTACAGAGTTTATGGATCGACAAGAGAAGCAGCGACAAAACCCCGCTAATTACGTAAACAAGCTACATTAAAACAGGAAAATTAGTTTTTTAGTAAAACCGTTACATACAGACGATTCCTCTTTAATGTTGCGTACCATTTTATAAATACTTTATTTCTTACAGCACACCGTTAACTTTCCGTTACAGCAATAACACTCTGATTTTATCCAAAAGGGGGAGAGAGCAATCCAAGCCGACACACTCTCACCCCTCAGCTCTTGCTAAATGGTTATTGTTATTACTGGGTAGCTTCTGTTGGAAGAGATTTATACCCTCCACCACAGTCTATCGAACCGCAAATACAGCTATCACTCTTTGAGCTATCAAGACAATTGTAATTAATGTTCAATGCTGGATGGCAAGAACGATTTCAGCATCGGTTGTACGCAGGGTGACTCGAATACGTATTATTACTTTAAAGTTAAGGCTCGGCAGACACAGCCACCATCTTCAATTTTAAACTCCCATAAGAGCAATGCTAAGTGGGTAATTTAAATGGGTAAGTGGGTTCTTTGACTCAACTCAAAATCAAAGTTTGCGATTTTTTCCCTTATTCAATAATGCAAATATAAAAAATTTAAAAAGATCTCCACATTCGAAGTTTAATTACCTTTCAAATAAAAGTAATTTCAATAATTTTTTACGAAAAATCCACGTTATTGTGGAAGCACGCACGCGCCTAATTTGCGTTCCTACTCGAGTGTTTAGCCTGCACTCTGGTGGTTATCACATCAACTTGTTGCTCGCGAGAATACTAGAAAAACAATTTATATCTGTTAATGTTCAATGTGTGTGAGAAACCTGTGTTTAATAACACACACTCACATACATTGTCACGCATGCACATTTACAAGGTAGGGTTACGCCTGCAAAACTCGCCTTTATGAAGCTGCCCTATATTTGCTAGCGGAAGAATGAAAAACTATCAAACTCAATGCTAGCAGTGTACAGCACTGCGACTTGGAGAGCTGCGGTTACTCAGAAATATAGTTTCACTACTGCCGAGCCTTAAGTGCTGCCACCTTGTATTCCACGTTCACCGTGCAGTAGAGAGCGCCCATAAGCCATGTTATCCATACGACAGTCTCAGCTATACTAGCCAATTAAAAAACATCAACTCCCTCGCAATGCTCGGTCAGTTGACGCAACCCGAATGAAAATAAACTTGATGTTCCTTGTAATGGTAGTATCATGTCTATCTTCCCGTAAGACCTGTACTGCATGGCGAACGTGGAATCGAGTGTAGTGCTATCTATTGAAAACTAACACCAATCATTTGTACAATCATGTATTTTCCATACAGTGTACAAGCTCCAGTTTTCTTCGGTCCATCTTCCCGAGGATCAGAGTTGTTATCAGATGAGTGTTCATGCATTATACTAAACACTTGACAGTGTAGGCCTATATACTATTAAGTAAAAGCTTAAGGGTATCTAGAATCTGCTTAAGAACAAGTGGGACGCCGACGGGCCAGTAAAGACCATTTTTTTCCTGTGAGTTATAACGAATTTGAAAATTTTAATACAAATTTTCATTACTAGGTGGAGTTTACAAAATTTCTCCTTTCGATATTTTATAGCCCTTATGATTGCCTATCCAACGATATCTATATCACTTCTCTACGACTTGGCATTCATGAGATAAAGTGCATTATGTAAATGGGCGTTTTTTCCACCTAGCTCCTTCACCTTAATAATAACCCCTCACTTTATCAGACATTCCTATCCTAAGTTTTGATGAGAAATTCAAAAATGGTGTCAAAGTGAATATACCCCAAAATTTGAAAAAATTTGGGAGTCAATTGGGGGTCTTTACTGGTAATTAAGAATAAGATATGCTAGGAGATCTAGCACTGGAATAAAAATTAAGGATAGGCCTATGCTTTTACCTATTAAGTAAAAGCATAAGGTTACCTAGTATTTGGTTTAAGAAAAAGTTTATGCTTGGAGATCTGATCCTGATGAATCAAAATTAAGAATTTGCTTATAACTAAATATTATTAGGTAAAATCATAAGGTTAACTAGCATCTGGTGAAAGAATAAGGATATGAGCAACGCTAGAAGACTCGGCAGAGAGAGAAATTTCAGTGAAGCGGAGATTCTATAATACATTTTTTCGTGAGGACCAAAGTTTCCGATAGTTTAATTAACTTTTCCCGTGCAAATAAGGAAAAGAACTCTTTACGCTAAATTGAGGATACTGAACGAAGTCTACAAATATTCTGCGAATATACAATTATGCGAGTTTTCCCGATACATATGGATAGGCTCGCCAAGAAATGGAAATACGTTACCAAGGCAACCGAGTTAGTTAAAATGGAGCTCTTTACAAAAACCGAACAGATTGTACGTTACGGGAGAATATGATAAAAGTACGATTTAGCTTGTTGTTAGACTAGGTTCTCTGAATATATGGTACACGGATATTGTATTATGTGGATTTACAGTAATACAAATGTAGAGGAAGTTATACAGGACAAGTCAGAGATAATATTTTGAGAATATTTACAAGATTTACAAAGAATAATGAACGAGCTCGAATCACTACACTGCATCTATATAAAGTGTCATGTCCAAAGATAATGTCAGCAATATATTGATAATTTACTATAGCTTAACATTTGCATAGGTGTTGAAAACAAGTTAGGTAGTATTTTAATATAAACAAAGTCCGAAATATTTTTCAATGGGGGTTATAACCCCCCCCCCCCTGGTTACGCCTATGAGCTCGATATTGTGTCTACTAAGAGAGGAATGAATTGCTTGTCCTCCATCTAATTCTGGTCACCCCTTGCAGAAGGTCGTGTCAAAACCGATGTAGTACAAAAGTTTTAAATTTGAACCCAATGCGAAATTCGCCGAATTGCAATCCATGGTGCTCGCTGAAGAATCCTGTATAAACCGTAGTACACCAGTCGCCATGTTCTTTTACCCTTAAAGTAAATGCCAAGTTAATGAAACTTGAGGTGGTGGTTCGGTATGGGACAGTAGTGCTACACTCCATGTATACAACAAAATTTCCTTGTGAAACTTGGGGGTGGGGGTCCACGATTTTTTGCACTTTTTTCCTCTATAAAGTTTTTATTTGGAATAAGAAGGATGCGTGATAGTGGGTAAATGCGATGTAGAGGAGGAAGAACCGACATACGAAAACTCTCCCTTTGGTGCAAAACGAGAGAGGTTTTGCGTGAGAATTTACCGTACATATTTTCTTCAATTACATAATTAACAATACATAAAATTACTATTTCTATTCCTATAAATAAATTACTATTGTACGTTATTTAGAAATATAGTTCTTCCGGCTTATACCTAAACGTGTTCTTATGTTTTTTTTAAATACTGAAAATTCTATATTGATGAGGCATAAGGATAAGCAAAGAATTTCGATTGGCATAAGCACAAAAATGGTGTCCGGAAAGATGCGCACACTAGAGATGATTGCTACTTGATAAGGGGTTGACAGGTCTTTGCAAATATTTTGATGCCGGAAATTTGCGAACACTCTAACTTCGCGGGGAATAAACAACTTATTTATTAACACTTTCCGTGCGGGCCTGAAATCACCTTCTTACCTGTCTGACGGACAACTTTTTTGTTTTAATTATGAACATACTTTGTTAAATTTATGCTAATAATAATTTATTATTGCTTTATTAACAATAATAATCGATGTTTAATGACTTCCCGTTAATGTAGTACATACACTACATCCGTAGGTTATGTTAGGTTAGGTTTAACAAAATATGTTCATAATTAAAACAAAAACGTTGTCCGTTAGACAGTTAAGAAGGTGATTTTTTTAAATGTTTAGCCAATTTGGGAAATGTTTCACTTTTTTGAAGCCCTGTGCTTCGGTAAGTGTGGGGTCCAAAATTTTGTTGGATAAATAGGATGGAGCACTACTGAACCACCACGCCTTAGTTTCATTAACTCGGCTTTTATTTTAAGGGAGCCTCCCTTTTTCAATATATTAGCGACTGGACTATAGTGAAGTCTGTCTATTCAGCTAGTGTTGGTATATCATTGAAAGCTAAACAATTACTTAACGTCTTGTATAACCGACCCTACTTTCAAATAAAACATCCCGACAAGCTTATCCCGCAGTTACCTTCAGGACAAATTGAATGTTTTCAACGTTCGCATAATCTACGCAACTATAAGAACGCCTTACGGTGACGTTTTAAGAAAATTAAAAGCAAGAAAAACAAGACGACAATTAAACCGCAAAACACAATACGTCTTTGTGTGCTGAGGTTTTGTCTCCGCCCTTTTGTCTCGTCCACATCTCTACTGTTATTGGAAATGGATATTGTTTTTTTTATATATATATATAAAAAAACATTCTCTCCGAATATCAAGAATACGCTCTCATCTGTGGAATCTGTATTCAGAAATACGAAATAGTTGTTAGTTGTGGGAGTTAAAAGTAAAACTATTGAAAACGGGTTGTGTTTTTATTCTTCTTGAATAGTTTAAACAATTTTGTTTATATTTTTTTTGATGGAAAATAATTCGATCACGCAGCTGCACCGCTGACGTGAATTGAGCGAATTTCCGAAATTAATCTATACTAATATTATAAAGAGGTAAAGTTTGAATTTTTGTTTGTATGTAGGGGGTAATCTTTGGCACTACTGAACCAATTGAAAAAAATGTTTTATTAATAAAAAGGTACACTATCCCTGAGTAACATAGGCTATAATTCGGTTCGATAAAAACCTATTTTTATTTCAATATTTGTAAATTTAGTCGGAAAAAAGTTTTAGGTTAGGCCTGGAATGATAAACCAATTCACATATATTTACATTTATTACCATAGCAACCAATTGAATAAAATAACAGATAATATAGCTGTTTGTTCCAATATTTCCATTAACAGCTGATTTCGAAATTTGAAGCAATTATTTTTCTATTTCTAGCTTTTAGGTTAGGGTTTTAAAGTGTAGACCTGAGCCTTGCTGGTTCTTTTAACCATTATTATAACTGCTGTTATAAAATATAAGAAATAATTTAATTTTAACATTTTAAATTATTTACCATCTTAGTTTTGAGGTTATTATTAATCCTACAACACCTTTATTGTAAATAAAACATACCATATGTTTTTATAAGGTTCCATTGGGGATTGGCGTGCGGAGCACGCAGGGGTCTCCCCTAGTTTTATATATTTTAGCGATTTAACCAACTATTTGAGAAGTTGGTCATCTCACAAAGGAGTTGAATAGCTGCCTGCGTGTACGAAATATACTGCTCGCAGGGGAAACACTCGTTACCTACGACCTGGTGGCCTCGGATTGCTCCTCGAAGCTGCCCCTATTGTAAGCCCCCCCCCCCCGTGTATTTGAAGAGGGTACGTTTTGGTATTTTACGTTTTGAACGATTTTGGGGGAACCAGACGAGCTATAAGGTACAATACAATAAGGTAAAATACAAAATGTGCAGAATTATCTAATATATTTATATTTTTTTTTAGATACAACCCCAAAAAAGTTACAGTGTAGCACGAAAAATATTAAAACGTTACTTCCTGTCAAGAAATTTGCTTTCGGTTGTTGGATTTTTTTTGCGGTAACGAACTAGTAAGAGCGACTTACAAAACCAACGTGTGTACCAAATTTAGACCGTACACTATTTTGGGGATATTTAGAAGTTTTAAACAATAATAAGCGAGCTCGATATTGTGTCTGCTAAGGGAGGAATGAATTGCTTGCCCTCGATCTAATTTTGGTCACCCCTTGCAATATACCGTTAGTAGGTATACAGTATACTTGTACAATGGCGTACCGGAATCTGGGATCGTCTCAAAACGTATCTACATATGATATCTAAACTAATTTAACGAAACATTAAAAGAATCTTCAGAGTTTTCTACAAAACGATTTAAATAACATTATACAGGTATATCGATTGCAAAATAAGCTTTCTTATTGGTTGAAAACCGTCCAATTGCAAGGGTTTATGAAAAAACTCATATCTTAGAAATTACTAGAATGAATGATTTGAAGGCAGTAGTACAACACTGAAATCTAGAGGAATCCAATGCCGTCTATCTACTTCTACCGTCTATATCTACTTCTCAAAACGATTAAACAAATAAAAGAGCACTGTGGCGACAAAATCACACTGACTTAAATAAAAACCCCCGAAACACAAAACAAGGAACAAAAACAATAACTAAACAACTAAATTGTAAGTTATGTTTAATACGTTACCCTTATGTACATTTCGATGACATGGTCATCATCCTCCTAGGGTTTTAACACTACTCTACTCAAATTACTCTCTGAGTTTAAAACCCTCTGAGGATGATGACCATGTCATCGAAATGTACATAAGGGTAACGTATTAAACATAACTTACAATTTAGTTGTTTAGTTATAGTTTTTATTCCTAGTTTTGTGGTTCGGGGTTTTTATTTAAATCAGTGTTCTCAAAACGAGTCTGTCAAAAGTTGTGTGCCATCAAAAGTGACGAATTTGAGTAATTTCCTTGTGCGTTCTCGCTCGGAGTCAGCTGATATAGACGACCACAATTTGTGCAACGATGATTACATAATTATTATGTAAATATATTTTAGGTCATACTAGTAAGCCCTCGTAAATATCACAAGCCGATTAATTATAAACATCAAAAATTCATTAATTAAAAAGAATACTATTTAAATGTATTAATCTAGGCCTACCTAACTATACTGAGGGGGATTTTTCACTCAGTAAATGTGTACAATTGTAAGGATTACTAACTGTAGGTCTATTTGTTAAAATTTAGTACTTATATACATTATTATTATTATTATATATCAAAATAAAGATAAACATATAATCTTTTAATTGCATTTTATTTCATATTGATATATTAAATGATTTAGAAGTAATGAAGAAATTAAATAACAAATATGTTTATATATGTTACTCGAAGGTGTAGTGCACGAATGTTTCCGATGTTAAACGACTCTAAGGCTAACAACAGACGAGACACCGGTGTACGGGACACTAAATGTACTATCAATTAAATGTGTGTCAACAGATGAGACACTGAGTAGTGCGCTACCAGATTCTGTGGCTCTACGGTGTCTCTCCCTGCGAGAAGCTGGGACACCGGTGTCTCGTCTGTTGTTAGGCTAAATCTCTTCTTTAAATTTTTATAAATGAATATATTGATGGTAAAAGATTGTATTTATATTCATTTTATAACCTCAAGCAACGTATTACAGCCTGCATTAGTCCTATAACTAATATTTAAAAAAATCTACTTCACAAGACATTATATTATTGATTGAAGTTGTAAACATAACCCCAAAGTATAATCTACGCTAGGTTTTGTTTATGTATTACAGATGTTGGGTGAACTCAGCTGTTATATTATTGCTTACTCGTACGTACACTCGCTTTTATAAGAGTTGGTTTTGGAAATACAACAAATAAAGTTTAAAACATTTCTTTCCAATGGCGTCTGTTTTATTGAGATTGGGTAATTTTTAGTGGGTGAAATATTCAAAACAAGTTAAGTTATCTGAGACTACAACTTTGCAACTATGGCAACGCTCTGAGATCACACAAACTGACGCTTTGAGGATTAAAAGATTTACAATTTTGAACGAATTTGGTACCGCGTCTACTAAGGTAGATCGTTGTTTCCCTTTTCATTCCTTATTTTTCCACACCTTGTATTGTACCAAAGATTTTTTCAAACGGGATTAAACAGGTGTCGTCACTTTTTGTTACACGAAGATGTGACGTAACGAGCAATCAAAACTACCAAACCAGAAGATGAATGAGAAACAGAGAACGTTTATAGAATCTAATATCGCACTATGGTGTACCCGACGCATGCGCGATACAACCGGTCCAAAGGTCAACAAGAGCACTGATGCTGCAATACTGACAGGAAATAACTTCAAGATTGAACATCATTGTTGGTTCCGTGAAGTGGAATAGTTTCGCGAAATGCCAACAGATAGAGCCACTAACCGATGTCGAGTTAACAACGCTAAATATAGAAACATGAATCTTGAACCGCAAACAATTGTTGATTTCAAATTAAGGATAACGAGGTCCAAAACTGTTCTTTAATTAAAATTACTGGAAACGGAAGAGAAATAAAGCACAAGTTATTTCTTCGCCGCCATCACTGTACAATAACACGAGGTACTAGGTATTACCATTTAATTGCATTTAAAAATCTATTTAAGAAACTTCAAAATTTGACGACTTTAGCAATCCATTTTAAACTACAGTAACTTCCAGATGAGCTAGAGAATTGAAACTTTAAACATACTTCAGAACTGCATGACAATGCAATATTAACTCACTTTCTGTTCTGTCTGTTAGGTACGAATTTAGCAATCCATTTTAAACTAACTTCCAGATGAGCTAGAGACTTCGAATGACGTTTACATTTTTGATATTTGCGTTATCGAATAAGAAACAAAATAGCAAACTTTGATTTTGAGTTAAAAGTTGAAAAACAAATTTAGTTGGTAAGTAATTTAAAGCACTAAATGATATCCACAATCGGACTGTCCTAACCTTTAAATGACATATTCAGAATACTTGTCTCATCATTATTACCCCAGTAATCTTGCTATGCGTTTAAAATTACTATTATGGGATTTGAAATTCGAGATGGTGTCTGGATCTGTCGAGCCTTTAACAATTTTTTTTCTCTGTTAGAAGCCCATAAATCCAGCCCCTGCTGACTTTTCATCCCCCCCCCCCCCCTCTGTATGAGAAAAACGTCGCACCTAAAGTGTAAGGGTACTTTAAACAGCTGCTTTCGTAGAAATTGCAGCGAAGCAAACACAGGCTTGTCGTGCGAAGCACGGAGTTGCCCCTAGTTAAGTTTAACACGGGAAAATGATGTTACATTCATTCTTTAAATGAATTAACCATTATTAAAAAAGAAGTATAACTTCCGATAGTTCTTAAAAATTTGTTCTTAATTTTCAGCGTGACGCGGTTTCTCGACCAACATCCCATCCCAAAGTGTCTAACGGGCGCAAAGAAGTATAACTTCAAAAATACCGATAAATTTATTCTGATCATTCCATACGGCTCTATTGTCACAGTTTCACACTGGTTTTGTCTGTCGCGACAAAGAAATCGACCCAATACTGTATATCGAAACAAGTTTTTCAACCAACGCACGCAGACAAATTATGTAGAAAGTAGATTCGCCGGGACCATTTAGTGCCGCTGCACTCTAGTTTGGCCTCGATTCACTCTCTGGAATTGATAGTCGCTGCAGATAATCTACTTTGTGGCTAAAGAGAAAACAAGTTTCAAACCTCGTGAAGTTATTACGGCGTTTGCATGCTTTCGTTCCGAGTACAGACAGATCTTGCCTGAACGATTCAGGATGATAGTGGCACCAAGGGCGTCTTCGCCTGGTGAAGGGGGGGGGGGTCCCCCTTAATATCTGAGAAGTAAAAAAAAAAAGAATTTCGGAAATAAAAGGAAGTATAAAATACTCTACACGATTTTACTTTTCTTCATATATTTTTTATTATTCAATATTATTATTATTTATCATCATAATTACTGTTACTATTTTATTAATTATCACTACCTATTTAAAAGGTTAGGCTGGTTTTATGCAAGGCGTTTTGTGTCACACGTTCTGGAAACTCGGAACTTGGCGCGTCCCGCGTTTTTACCGTGTTGACTGTCGTACGTTTGCTCGAGACGCGCGTTTGATATTTCGGTCATAATTTTTTTCACTGCCGCGTTCCTAAATTGGATTGGTGGGGAACTGATACAATGCAGTAGTTGTGGAGCTCGTAGAGCTGACTGCGGAAATAATAATATTAAAATATTTCAACTTAATGCCAGTTTGTGTTTGGCGTGCTATGTTTGTAAGTTTAATTTTTTCCAACCTGACGATGAAGCTATGAACAGATAATTCTGATTGTAATATAATTCTAGTAAAAATGTAAATCAAAGAGTTGTTTGTTAACTTTTGAAGATGTGTTTAGCTAAAGAGAAAATCAACTTTATAAACAACAGCATAAATAAAAACAGCCTTTTCAAAGGTTATCATTATACTAGTGGTACGTTCTGAAAGTCACGTATCAGGTTGATTGTATCGAACAACATATACAATAACTTATGAAAATATATGAACTGTACAATGTTTGTTGTTATATAATTTGTAAACATTGATTCTGACAGATGTGACTTTTCAATTAATAAGGTGTTAAATTTAAGAACTCATTTCAACTTACCAGAATAATTTTAGTCAATTAATTATTTAAATAATAATAAAACAATAATGAATTAAAATTCACGTTTATTAAAATTGTTAACAGCTACAAGTACAAAAGTTATTTATTAGTTTAGCAGACACTAAACAACATTTTTGAAACTAAATAATAAAATGTGATATAATAAACAAAAGGCATTAAAAAATTATTTTACTAAGTCATAATATTAACAATAGATTGAGCGTTTTGTTATAAACTGGAAATCAACAAACAAACGAAATTACTTCGTTTTGCTGACAGAAAAATAACAGATAGCACAAGGAATTAATTACCCTTATTTGGGTTACCTGACAAGAAACAATTGCTGATTACAAAAATAGACTTACATTTTAGTCGCGCTTACCATGTATTATCCTAATACAGTATGTGTGAACAAAAGTTACGAGCTTGTGCGTACAATTCGTGCGGAATTAAACAGCGAGAAATTTTCAAATACCGTAATTATGAAGCGAATAAAAGAAGAAGACTTTTCTTACATATAACCTTTTCTGTGGGTCTCGGTACAACGAGCAACTACTCCACATGAAGTAGACGACTTTCTTCCCCTAGACCATTACCGTTGATTTGGTAACATATCTCAGTTGTAGTTCAGGAACGAGTTGGGTCACGTTAATTTTACATAATCTCGCGTCAACGTCTGTTAACAAGTAAACGGGGTCTCCGAGTATGTTATGACTTTTCTCTATCCCACTACCATGCTACAAAGATACCAGACTCCAGCGTTTTACATGTAGTCATGGCAACCACATATTGGAAACATCATCTAGTCTGGCGACACATTTCACGAGAAAATCTTATCTCGGATTCTTCATTTCCAATAAACGCCTTTGTTTAGATTGCGCAAATCATCTTCTGACTTTCGCGTGGTCATGGCAACGAGATATGTCTCGCATCATGTTATATAATTCATCTATCAGTTACGACAACAAAACTGTCCACGGCAGGTCCTTCGTCGAGGGATGATATCCATTTACTTTTTTAACAAAAGGACAAACCCACATTGTACCAAACGATTTTCTATTGTAAGAGAATATTTCACAGGCGATCAACATTAGGGAGATTGCTTCGGTCCCATGTACAGCCACTCTATTTAATACGTACTTCTCTCTCTGTTTAGGTAATTCCATTCCCTCTCCATATATGGAACTATATTGACCGTGGTGTTCTGTTACTCTCAATTTTTTAGAGGACTTTCCTTCAATTTTGTATAAAGAAAGCCTGTGCTTAAAATGAAGGAATGTTCTAATACAAAGACACTAAAATACACTTTTGTATATACAGGGCGATTCAGGAAGAAACCGAGAAACTTTAAGGACGTGTTGTACTAGTGAAAATTATAAAAAAAATCATATAAACATAGGTTCAAAAATTATCAGTTTCCAGTTTTCCACCATTTAGTTTTTTTTTACAAAATACTTAAATCTTTGGATGTAGATAATATATTGAACGCAAATTTTATATACATGTTTTGTATGTAATCTTTTAACCATGTACAAAAAACCAAAACTTTTTTATATTTTTTCAAAATATCGACCGTTTATAATTTGTAATGTATCACATCGCGAAAACAGCGAATCTTAACAAAAATTTAGATTTTTAATGACGAACAAAGTTATTTCTTATTATTTCTGTAACATCAAATAACTGTCATTAGGAAACTACCTAAAGCTTCGCTCGCAGATGTGATTAAATAAACCGCAGGTACCAGATAGTAGATTCATAAATTTCTACCAAGATATAACATTTTTAGTATTTAGTACATGGGTAAAAGATGTCGCACCAAATATGTATACAAAATTTGCGAGTTGTATATTTCCTACATCTAAAGACATTAATTAAGTATTTCGTAAAAAGAACAAAATGGTGAATAAGTGGAAAACGAAGTATTTTAGAACCTATTTTAAACATTTATGGACTTCTATCCTCCAGGATTGTATATAATATTAAAATTTGTTTATTACCTTATATGGTCCGTCACAATCCTCAATTTCAATATTTTACATAAATGTAAAAAAGGCAACCTCCTTAATACACTCGACCAGTTAGAAATATATAAGACCACAAAATCACAACAAGACCTTCTTTTAAATTATAAAATACACCATAGTTCAAATGCCATATTCAACACAATTATATCAATGCAAACATCAGTGGATCATTGAACACAAACATTATGAGTGGAGACCACCTTCTTTAGCAGTGTGCACTTGACTTCCACAGTGAACCACGCATGGTGATAGAAATTTTCTTTGTAAATTTTAAAAACTTGTATAGTGTTTTTGTTTAAGTGTTTTTAAAATGTGTGTTCCGTGTATTTATTTATTATGACTGTGTTTTAATATCTGACGATGACGTCAGAGCAATGTCGAAACCGGTAATATAAAAAACAAACAAACAAGGATTATGAAGGACCATATAAGGTAATAAACAAATTTAAATTTTAAAATTAGAACCTATGTTTATATGAACTTTTTTCTTTATCCTTACTAGTAGAACACATCCTGAAAGCTTCTGTGTTTCTTCCTGAACCAATATGTATATACAAAGAAACTATACAAATTTATTGATGCCGGAAAATAAAATTTGACCAATCTAAAACAAGTTACAGAACAATCAACACACGAAAACTTGAATAAGCGATTTAATATAAGCAACTTACAGCAATTTTCCTGAGGTGATAAAACTGCGTTGAGAGATTTTTCCGAAAGTGAAGTACTACTGACATATATATACATATACAGGGTGTCCCCGCACTCTCTACTGATCTTTTCAGGACCATTAACTATTATCCTTTCATCCGATTGCTTTTACAGTTATACCATCCGTTAGGGAATCAAAAGGGCTACAAAAAAGGTGCCTTGACATTTTTTGATAAAATGTACGGTCTTTGAGTAATTTAGGTTTGAAATTTTCCTTAATTTTGAAAATAAATGTTTTTCCTGGAATTAGGTCTTTTGGTCATAAAGCTACGTACGAAATTTCAATTTATTACAAAGAGTCGTTCTTAAATTAAAATTGCGGCTGTGTGGGAAACTGTTGAGTTTTCTAAATGTGTAACATAATATTTGTTTTGTTCTTTGTTTCAGGAATAATACCTGAAAAGATCAGTAGAGTTTGGGAACAACCTGCATATGTTTAGAAATTAAAAACATAGCATCAGCTGAAGACCTTTACTAAAAAACTAAGAAGTGTTACCAACTTTTACAAACTGGAAACACTTCCGGCTATTTTTTTCTAGAAGATGCAATTCTACACTAAACAATTTAATTGGTGTTCCCAACTAAACAGTAGTTGTTTACAAACTGGAAACACAGTGCGGCTAGAGACTGTAATTCAGGCAATTAATTTTAGGGATTGCAATTCTGCAAACAACGCAAAAATTGGTGGCAGAAAAGAAAAAATAATAATTTACCTTATTTGTGTGGTGGGTGAAGTTTCGCGGCAGTCGACCAGACATTATGAATTCTGTCGTTCAGGTGGGAGTATTTCGCTTTCAATATTCTGCCAGGTATCTGACACAATGGACTTTTTTCTTCCGTATTTCGGTATTTCCTCATAGATGTCAATAATGTCCGCCTACGTTCAATAGTGTTTGTAGGGGCGTAATGTTCAATCTGACCACGTTATCAAGATTACGTTTCATAAATTTCATTTGATTGCTTACACTGTCGTTTTATAAATCTTATTGTTGATATATTATTAATCCACGTTTTGACATCTTGTGTTCAATTATTAGCGAATTTCCATAGGAAAAATGAGCTATTGCAGTGGCCCTTATGGTAAGACCCAAGGTCGTAAGTAGCAAATGAGCACCGGTCATAGTCCCCAGAATACGTTTTGGGGTGTCATTAAAAATCACATATATATATATATATACATAGAGTGTATATATCGCACTCTAGCGATAATTTAGCGGCCGCATTTTAAGTCCGATTTGGTTCAAATTTGGTACACATGTTGGTTGTTTACGTCGCTCGGACGAGTTCGTTAGCCAAAAAAAATCCAACAATCGGAAGCACGTTTTTTGACCGGAAGTAACTATTTTTTTAGATTTTTCCTACGAGAATTAATATATTTTTGAATTTTTTCTACAAATATAAATGTAGGATGTTATTCTGCACAATTTGTTTTTTTTACGCGACCTTATAGCTTGCTTGGTTCCCCCAAAATCGATCAAAACGTAAAATACCATAGATGTACCCGGTTCAAAGCCATGTGATGAATTCTACCGTGGGGTTGGCGTGCGAAACGAAGGTTGGCGCGTACGACGCACGCAATGGTTTGTGTATTGAAGTTACTCCCAAGAATGCGGAATGGAGTGCGAACCATTTTGCAGCTATTCAGCACCGTCGTGAATAGACCTATTTCCCAAATTGTTAGTTGAAACCCTAAAACATAGGCCTATAAACTTAATTTTGGAAATTTGCTCAACTCACGTCAGCGGTTCAGCTGCGTGGTCGAATTATTTTGTTTAGTATATTTGTTTACGTTTTTGGTGTCAGTGAAGTATTTAGTTTCACTTCTTCAGTGCAAACACAGAGAAAATAGCTGAACTTACATGTATTTTGTTTGGTTTTCTTTTCCTGTAGTATAAATTTCCCGCGAAATTCTGCCAGTTTAACACGTTTACTGCTACGTAAATTCCGTATTTCCTGTGCTAGGAGTTGTAATAACTAATATTTTAAAGCGGACGCACATGTGCGTCCATAGCACATAGGTTTAAAATTGGCAATGCTCTGTGTATTCAAAATTCTCCCAATACGGGGGTTGGCGTGCGAAGCACGCAATGCATTGTGTATTGAAAATATTAACACTGTAGGGGTTGGCGAGCGAAGCACGCAATTGATTGTGCATTGAAAATACTCCCAATACGGGGGCTGGAGTGCATTGTGTATTGAAAATACTCAGGTTGGCGTGCGAAGCACGCAATGCACTGTGCGACGGCCGTTTCTCATAGTGTTTACTGTCTACCTCACACGTGCGTCCTTAGCAAAGAACGTGTTAACGTGTATTTTCAAAATCGCCCTATACCTCTGGCAGCCCCCAATAGCATCTTCATCGTTCCTGTCTTTTCAATCGTCCCTTCTGTAATTTTCTCAATTAAATAGTTCCCTAACACCGACCCATTTGAGATTGTTCGTTGTATGCTTCCGTCGCGAAACGGATATTTTGCGACACCTATAGAATGCGACACCGCTTTCAGATTAAACGCAAGCTTGCACACTTGATGTAGATAAAAGATGGAGGTGCCTCTAGATTTCCAAAAAAATTGACCTTCACCGTCTGCCACCGATACATTAAACCACCAAAGTGATTAGCTCAATTGTTTTGTTTGGGTGCGAGTGTACAGTGAATTGGCCACAGTGTTACCTCTCCACACCGCAAAGTGACCCCAGGTTGGCAAAGGATTCTACAGCTGAATCACTCTCGGAGGAATGCGAAATGCCTTTTCCATTAGTTAAGCTTGGCATCACAGCTGATGACACGTACCTTTCTTGGCAGACAATCGGGCCAAATTCAGTTTACACAATTTGCCGTTATTAAATCAAATGAGAGATGAATGTAGTTTTGCTGCAGTTTTCATCTATTAAAAAATCAATTCTTTTAAAATTAATACAACTGGTTTTTACTTGACATCTAAGCTTCAGTATTCTAGTTCTGGGTTTTCCCTTATTAACTTAAGATGTATTTTTAGGTTAGAATGTTTAAGCTATTCTTACGTTTCCTATTTACCTTATAAATAAAGAGGGTCCACAGATGGTTCGAAACGTCCGTATATTATTAGCGAATTTCCATTGGAAATATATGAGCTATTGCATTGAGTGATATGGTGAGACCTAAGGTCGGCAGTGGTGAATGAGCACCGATCATGGTCCTCAGAAGACATTTGTGGGTATCATTAAAAATTATATATGTATGTATTTATATGTTCGACTCTAACGAACACATTTTACGTCTGATTTGGTAAAAGGGTTGGTTTTTAAGGCGCTCAGACGAGTTTTATGACAAAAAATACATTTTTAAAGATTTCTGTACTAGAATTAAACTTTCATGTTGAGGGATTTTATCAAAAACAATAAATAGCCTATACGACATTATTACACACATTTTGTTTTGTTTTTTACAAGACATTTTAGCCCGTCTGGTATTCAGAAAATTTATCAAAACGTAAAAATCCATCACATCCACGAGGGGGATTTTACCGTTTGGGAAGCTTCTCATCCAAAGCCGCGAGGTTTTTCCGTTGCGAGCGGAACGAAGCAGCGCGTCCCGGGGCTGGATGCCTACACCTGATTCCACGTTCACCGTGCAGTACAGTTCTTACGGGAGATAGACATGCTACTACCATCACTGGGAACATCATGTTTATTGTCATGCGTGTTGCGTCAACTGTCCGACCGTTGCATGGGAGTTGATGTTTTTTAGTTGGCCAGTATCGCTGAGACTGTCGTATGGATATGGCTTATGGGCTCTGTACTGCACGGTGAACGTGAAATCGAGTGTAGGTACAAACAAATTCTAATATATTTCGTACACACAGGCAGCTAGCTATTCAGCGCCTTCGTGAGTCGACCAATTTAAAAATTGTTGGATGAAAACCTAAAACATATCAATTTAATTTCGGAAATTCAGCGGACGTCAGCGGTTTAATTGCGCGATCGATTTTTTTTTTTCTGATAGCAATGATGACAAATGTCCGGAGAAAAATATTTTCTCAAAAATTACCCGCATATTTCTTAGTTGTATGCAACCAGAGGTCTTTTCTATAGATCATTGAATAATACCCGAGTACCAGCAGCCGGTTCAATAATCGAATATCGATAAATCGAACGTAAAGAAATCAACTAGTTTACCACGAACAAGTAGGTCAGTTTCTTACTGGTATCGATAACCTTTCTACACCCATTCGTAGCCTACAGTCAACAAGTTGCATCAGCTGTGTCTATTGTTCACACGGCACCCAAATGATCGAGCGGATTCCCAGAATACGTATCGAACAATGTCTGACTTACGGTTATCAATGGAAGAACTACGTGATCAATGAATCAGTAGTAAAGAAGAGGGGGAACAGAGGAATGCGGAACTAGTCAGCCATCTTGTTCCGCATCTCGCTTACCTGCAACAAAAACAAAACGGTTTGGCATTAGTTTGTGCTACATTTCTAGATGGAATGGATTCAAACATGTTAAATAAATTACGGTGTTTAGACCAAAGAAAACGCGTCATTTTTCAAAACTTTAGCTACTTCCTCTCGCTTTTGGCAAACCATTTTTCTGATTAATGGTTTGTAAATACAGGGTGCATAAAAAGTCTGGAAAGGGTTGAATTTCTCGTCTTTTAACAAATATAAAAAAATGTTTAAACTCTTTTTAATATTGGATAACTTGGTGGTTTTAAAACTGTTATAACATCTGCTATTTCCCAGTAAACCTCCTATTTTGTATTGGGTTTTTGGACACATAATTATAACTTTTACTCTCCGCGCTTTTGTTCCATAAATTCGACCGTTTTATTGTATTTAGCATTTTGGAAGGTTCTAGCTACTTAAATAAATTAACTGCACAATGAATTAAAATTAAAATTTCAAAAGAATATTTTTCCATGTGTTAAACTATGGCTGATATGTGTGGAAGAAGTTGAATCATGCTTTATTGCTGCACATCTCTATACAGAGTGACCATAAAGTCCCTTTAACTACCCTCATTATTTTTGTTACTGAAAATAAGTTAACAAAACTTTGTATGTATACATCTTGTGTTGTATAACAGGACATATTTTTTGACATATCTGGCCCTCTATGATTTTGGAGGGCTTAGTGGGTAAGAGGTTAACAATTTCAAATATAAAGGCAGTTCATGTCAAACACCATTAAAAAGCGTATTAAAAGAGAAACAGAATGGCGCAAATTAGAGTTTAATATATCTTGCTTCGTTTCAAAGTAATGGACAATCAAAATTCTCGAAAATTATAAATTTATTATAACATCAAAGCAGGTTCTTGTCCGTAAAAAAAATCATTTCAACCTCGTCTTCATTTGAGCGATTCATTTATAAAAAGGCAAAACTGAGTGCTATCACAACAAATATCAGGAACAAAATGAGGGAGCTATTGCTCCCAGTACATAAAAATTGGTACTTATCAGTTAAGCAAACATTAAAGAAAATCAAGAGCAAATGTCAAGGGTTGTATTCCCGGTTAAATTTTCTCCCCAAAATGTTTCAAGAACTCGTATAAACTCAGATAAATTTGTGGTACCATACTACATTTATTTTCAATTTCTATTTTTAAAATGTGTTACGTTTAACCTCAACATACAACTTACTTATTCCTAATATTAACAAATTAATAACTTGCTTTGATGTTATGATACCATTTTCCAGAACTTTGAAACGAAGCAAGATACTAAGCTCTAGTTTGCGTCATTCCGTTTCTGTTTTAGTAAGCTTTTCAATGGTGTATTACATGATCTACCTTTACATTTAAAATTGTTAACCCTCTCAAAATCCTAGAGGTTCACATGTGTCATAAATGTGTCGTGTTATGCCAACACAAGACACTTACAGTAACAAAAATAATAAAGGAGGTTAAAGGGACTTCATGAACACCATGTATATAAAAATGACTGTTTCTTTATTTCCTTGTTTCTTTGTCCTTTATAGACTCAAAAACTATTCGACCGATTTCACGGAAAATGTTACACTTTATATAAATCACTACCAGGAGTGTTTAGACGCCATTTTCGATAGGGTTCGATACCTCTAATTTGTGTCATTCTTCTTCATTTATTAAGCCCTTTAAAATGAGGTATCACTTGATGGGGGTGTGTATATGATTTTTAAATTACCCTCTCAATCCCCCCACCCCGTTTTGGGGAAAGGGGTGAAATGGTCGGTTACACCAAAGTTAATCTCCCTTTGTCATATAAAGATATCCCGAATCTCATTTATTTATTTATACTTGTTCCAAAGTTAAGGGGGGGACTTTTTGGACACATATATTCATGTTATTTTCATCTTTTAAGTCAATATCCCCTTACTATTCTCTCATTGGTCGTTACAAGTTTAGACCACGCCCCTACTAAGATTCTGCCAATATGTAGTTAAGAACCATGTTACTAAAATAGTTACAAGTTTTTTACTGCAACCATAGCTGATGATGATGATGATGATGATGATGACTAGGTCATCGAAACGCGTTTGAATATTAAAAGCTTTTTATGAGAAACTGTGTTCTATTTTCATTTATATAGTAAATTATTTATTGAATAAATAAACTTGATATTTTACTTGAATATACTATAATATTAATCGATATTTTATTAATGAATCTGATCAGAATCTTACCCCATTGTAGATCGGTATACTGGTTAGTAAAAATTAAGAATATGCTCGTAAGCAAATATTAGTGAGGAAAAGCATAAGGTTGTTTATCATCTGCTTAAGAATAAGGTTATGCATTGAGGTTGTAGGCCTACTGGCTTTGATTCATAAAAATTTAAAATTTGCTTATAACTAAATACTTCTAAGTAAAGGCATAAGGCCAATTAGCATCTATTTAAGAATAAGGTACTGCTTGGATATAATAAGGGGTAAATGCTTGGAGATACTGGCCCTGGTTCATAAAAATTAAAAATATGCTTGGGGAAGGTAGGGCCGATTCAACGGTATAGGGTGAAGCGGATGGTCTGTAGTATTGTTCTACTTTTATGATTGAATGCAAATTATTGAAAGCTACACAATTAATTACACTGTAGTTTATTACTGGGTATGCACAATAAACGCGTCAAGTTTGAATATATTCCCCGACTGTCAACAGTAACACGACTGATTAGGGCACTAGATGCAGCACTAAAAGCTAAACTATGTCGCACTGTAATATAATGTAAGTGTGATTGGCAGGACTTGGGCATAGCTTTCACGTCTAATTAACAATTCAACATACCCTAACCCAACCTGACCAACCCTCAGACTATATTCTATGCACTACCCACTATGTCCTGCTTGAACATGGATACCGCCACTACATTCAATTAAATATTCATTAGAGTAGGATAACCTTGCTACTACCGAATATCTATATACAGGGTGTTTTGCGAGAGGTTGGCACAACTTTAGGAGATGATAGGGGACTTAAAAACGGTAATATTGTTCATACGATCATAGGTCCGGAAAAACATAGTTTACCAGATATCCGCCGTTTTTTGTTTCGTTTTTTGTTTTTTTACAAAATAATTCATATCTAGAGTTTGACCGTGAGTTCAAACTTGGCACGAAGTTTAACCTAACAATGACCTATTGTTAGAAAAATATGCGATTATAACCAATCATGCGTTTCAAAATGGCGGTTATTTGAGAATTTTAAACCTAAATTTAGTCAAAAATCGTACATTTTAATAAAAAACGTCAATATACCTATTTTGCAGCCCTTTTAATTCCCTGTGAAAACAATCGGATGAATGACAATAGTTAAGTTATGTGTAATACTTGGTTTGTTCAACCAGGCATCCTATGCCAACACAGAAAACACAACAATATTGTATGTACACATCCTGTAATTATCTTAATAACTATTACTATACATCCAATTGTTTTGCCAGTTACAAGGGCTATAAAAAGCTGTCTTGAACATTTTTTGTTAAAATGTACAGTTTTTGCGTAATTTAGATTTGAATTTTTCAAACAGCTGCCATTTGAAACGCATGATTGGACATAAACGGAAATTTTGGATACATATTTGGTAAGACATTTTTTAACCATGAACAAAAAAATTAAATATTTTTTCATATATTTTCAAAATGGCGGCCATTTAAAATGTTTAATGTAAAATATCTCGATCACTGCATACTTTACAAAATTTTTTAGACAACCAAAAAAGATCATTTTTTTATATAACAAACAAATTAGATTTATTATATTTCTCGTAGTTCAAAAAATAAGCGAGTTATCGCTGAAAACTAAAAACATGTTTTCTTGGTGTTGTCTGTAGTCTATAGCAACACAGAAACAACAATAATAGTTCAGAAAGATGAACATTTTTGGTTTTATAAAAAATTTGGTAACGTTTGCGGTTTTCAAGATATCTTACATTGAACATTTTAAACGGCCGCCATTTTGAAAATACCTGAAAAACATCTAGGTTTTTTGTACATGGGTAAAAGATGTCATACCAAATATGTATCCAAAATTTGTGTTCAATATATGTCCCTCATCCAAAGATATTAAGTGTTTTGTAAAAACAATGGTGGATAACTGGAAAACGAAGCATTTCCGGACCTATGTCGATAGGAACTTTTATTTCTTTATTTTCACTAGTAGAACACGTCCTGAAAGTTTCTCCGTTTCTTCCAGGATCACCCTCTATATACAATGTGTCCCTAAAAACCTTAGTAGGCCTACTGGGTCGGATTGTATTCATAGAAATAAATAAAAAATGTTCAGTAACTTTTTTCTATTTTGGCTTAGTTTAGTCGCAATCCGCCATTTTGTCCCCTCCCCCCCCAAACTCAGTGTAACTCCAGAAATTGATGAGATAACGAGTTCAAATTTGGAATAAGCATTTTGTAGGTTACGATTTACAAGAGTGTACCAAACAAAAGAATTTAGTTTTATAATTTTCAAAATGGCGGGCCTTCGACTTTTATCTTACTTTTTATTTGAAACAATACCTCGCAATTCGTTGATTTTCACTGGACTACCAGGAACGTGGGGTCGGCCGACCCTGTAACCACTGTTGTCAGAAGTGGGATTGCTTTGAATTTTTGAAGTGATAACTTCTATTGGCCCGTTGGGCACTTTCGACTTGGCTATGTTTTCGAAATCTCGCGTCACGCCAGATTTCTCGCGAGATCTTGCATCACGCCAGATTTCCCGCGAGATCTCGCGTCACGCCAGATTTCTCGCGAGATCTTGCATCACGCCAGATTTCCCGCGAGATCTCGCATCATGCCAGATTTCTCGCGAGATCTCGCGTCACGCTTTTGTTTAGACACAAGTCAGATCGTGGAGAGTGAATATTATTAATACATTATTTACATTTATTAGCATAGCAATCAAATTAACACATAAGAATTAGTTAATATAATATAACAGCTGATTTCGCCCATCATCTGTAATTCTTAAACAAAACCCAGCGTAGATTATATTTTGGGGTTATGTTTACAACTTCAACCATTACAATTTCTTGTGATGTTAATTTTCTTATATATTAGTTATACAACTAATGTAGGCTTCTATAACTATAAGTTATATGGGCTTCTACACGTTATAAGATTTGCTTTGGGGTTATAAACTGTATATAAAACTAACCTTTGATCATCAATATATTCGTTTATACAAATTTAAAGAAGGATACCTACTGTTTAACTTCGCAAACATTCGTACATCTTTGTATAACATATTTGATTATTAATTTCTTTACTGTAATATTAACAACTTCTAAATCATTTGATCTATCAATATGAAATAAAAGGTAACTAAAAGATAATATTTTTACCTTTCTTTAAATATATAATAACGGATATAAATAAACAATTTGAACAAATAGGCCTACAGTTTTATAATCCTTATAATTGTACACATTTACCGAGTTAAAAATCCCCGTAGTCATAGAAGTTATCACTTCCAACGTGTGGTCTTAAGCACACCCAGTTAATTTTTTTTGCTATAAACTATTACCACCTTGTTGAAGTTCCCTGCTCCCCTTCACCATACTGACAACACACGTACGACCGCACGAGGACCGAAGGCACACCCAGAAAATGTCGTAGGGACACTGCTGGACGAACGTCACACTTGTAAATTGCCAATTATGGACTAGATCTTCATGATAAAACAAACAACGCTATATACCTGGCACTCTCAATAAATAAAATGTCTGGCACTGAAAGGCATATAATTTATTAGACATTTAAGGCGTAAATATAATCCCCACGCTGACTACAACATAGGAGCAATGTATTGCGAGTGACAAGTAGATTAAACTTTGTCGGTAACATCAACCAATCAACGATCTGTCATTGTGATTGACGTATGGAAGTTAATATCGTCACCCACAACCGGTGAGAAGTTCTCGTTTATTGACGCACCGATGACATAATTGATGTCCATTTTACGGAATCTATTTATGGGCATAAACTTTGTTTGAAGTTATTTATATTTAAACTAGAGGGTTCCTACCCTTGACTTGCAACTCGCAGCGAAGCAAATGCACAGATTATTGTATTCTGCGATATTTTCACGGGAATTACTAGTTTTTATTCATATACTTGTGGACCCGTCAATGCTTCGATTGCTTGAGTTTAGTAGGTGGATAAATGATTTAATCTCTTTGATTGTGGTGATTCTCTATACAATCCTGGTACTACCACGGGTAAATTGTGAAATTTTAGTTGAATTGTTTTAGAGCATATAGAAAAAGTAAGTGTACGGATTATTATTTAATTTTAAGGATAGTTATTTCATTTCATTCCTTTGACTTAACCCTTTCCGGCCCAGTGAGTATTTTAGTAATAATGGTTTTCTTTTAGAAATATTTTGACACTACTACTTCCCAAAGAATATTTTAATACTCAAAGTTTAAACAATGTATTTGGTTTATTATATTGGCTGGCCTGCTGGATCATCTGTTTTGTTTGCAACTGTCTAACCAACATTGTATGGATGAAACTCATGTGTTATAACGTCACTTCTTGTTATTGAAGTTTACACTATATTTTTGGTAAGTTTTATAAAATAATTCATTACATAAAAATTATATTTTGGTATTAGTTGTATTATTACACTATTTCAATACTTTGTAAGACTGAATATTATTTTAAACAGATTAGCACAAGTTATTATTATAAACCTCTCACGAATACAAATTATACAGATTCAAACTTAAGAGCAACCAAACAAACTTCCTATAACCACTCCTAGATGGTACTGATAAACTATCTTTTACTTTACACGTAATATTTATACCGATAGTAAAGTAACTGAAGTTTTATTAATTTGTCAGTTTTCTTTAATCAAGGCCTTAGCCTAGTGGATAATGTTGCGTCTTCCAGATCAGAAGATGCTGGGTTCGAATCTAGGCTAGAGAGACCAGATGTCTAATCATATCTGTGGTTTAAGGGTAGGAGGGCGGAAGTAAAGCAAACGGTGGTTGGCTCGCTTCCAAGCTGACGGGATATGACTGGATATCTGGTCTACGGCTGGGGACCCCCATTTCAACCCGTTAGACTGTAGTAACTGTAAAGTCTAAACACTCCTGGCAATGATATGGATAAACTGTGACATTTTTATTGAAATCGGTTTGATAGTTTTTGAGTCTTTAGAGGTCAAGTAACCAAAGAAGCAAAGCAACATTCATTTTTATGTATAGAGATAGAAAATATGTAATTTTCAAGTTATAAAATATGACCAAAATGTAATACGGTAAAGTATATTTTTTAACTGATCAAATAGCCATAATAAAAGATAAAGTAGACATAATTTGAATGGTGATAGGTGCTTGAATTATAGTTATAGTAGAATTATGATATAGGAAGTCTTTTTCTTTGTGTTTACTATTACCTGAATGTAAATTCGCCAATTTGTTTAATATGTAATAAATCTAAACGCTTTCAAGAAACGTGCGTTGGTTTAGTATAGGCCTAACCTAAAATTAAGCCTTTTTTGATTTTTTTGTTTGTTTTTTTGTTTGTGTTTGTCTGTATTTTGTTAACTAAAATCAACAAACTTGGATGTGAAAAATAAATAAATGATTCTAAATTTTCTAAGTTGGTTGCTATGAATGTAAATGCATTCAAGAAACGTGTGTTGGTTCAGAATAGGAGACACCTAGAATTGTATTGCTATGCTTTTGATTCAAATTAGCTGTTTTATCTGTTATAGGATTGGGAGTGAACCCCTGTATTTTGACGATGTGTGTTTATTGTGTGTTTTACGTATATATTTGATAATGACTGAATGATAGTCGAAAGGTGTCGTATGTAGTGGTAATAGACTATATTTTATTAAAAATTAAGGATTGTCTGGCAGCATCACCACAATGAGATATTTAATATCTCAAAAAACAAGGTAAGGTTTCCCATTAAAAGTTTTCTGTCAGATTTATAGCTTAAAAAATAATTGCGGCATTTTTCCATTGAAAAAAAAACAACGAATTCGGGTCCTAAGACGACCATAAACATTGGTTGGCGAGTATAAAGAGCCCTGTTGTCGTTTAGAAAAGGTGCGAACACTTAGTCCACTCCGAACGGGGAAATTTTGACATGGGTATGACAATTTAGCTCCGCACTGGTTAATGAAAAGATCAAAGACCAACACACTGTATTGTAATTTAATGCTATAGGCCTACTTATAATATAATGGTAATTCCAAAGATGTCACTGAACAGATTTGGCCAGGAGACAAAGAGTTCTGCTGTTAATCAGAAAAGGCCCAGAATTAGGCCTCGTTTATGCACAGCGGTCGACCGCAGCGGAGAGCCGCCGCGGTCGACCGCTGACAATTTTGTCAAGCGGTTGACCGCGGCGGCTATCCACTCGTTTTTTAAACACTGTGGTGGGGGAGCCAGTGCTGCCAACTGTTCTCCAGTCCTGTCAGTCTGAAAAAGTGTTATAAAAAATGTAATCAAACACCGGGTAGGTTGGCAGCACTGACATGGCGGAAGCGGTGAGCGTTTTGAAACCGCAAAAAACTGCGGTTTGTAAGTGCACCGCTCTGTTTCTGTGAACCGCTGCGGCTCGCCGCTCCGCTTCTTGTTGCATAAACGTGCCCATTTAACTCAATGCACTTATAAAAGTAGCGCGGCGCGCCGCTGCGGTCGACCGCTAGTGCATAAACAGGGCCTTATTGTCCGCCTTAACGAAATATTTTGTTTCAGTGTAGTCGGACTCATAAAATCTTATTTTGGTAACAATTTTGTCGTTTCAAAAATTGTTTGAGCCAAAAGGTTTAATAATAATATACAAACTTTGAACTGATCATATACTGTGCCTAGTGAGGTCAATCAGAAAAGGTCTAGACTCCTTGTCCGCCTTTACGAAATATTTGTGTGGTCAACTCTTGGTTTAACATTTAAAAAAAAACATTACAATACACAGTACAAATTATATAGTGGGAGTTTAGCGTTTCCAACTAAGCTACAACTTAATAACGCCTCCTTACTGAAGTCACGTCACATCCGGTCATTATGTCGTGAAGGACTCGGGTAATTACTTTATTCAATGTTTGTTTAGCAGTCAAAGCAAACTGAACGTGATCGCCATCCTCCAAGACGATCCAGCTCAATTTCCACTCGTACGATTTAGTAAACGGCAAAACGATTCTTTTCATTGACCTATTAGAATCAACTCAAAGATCCGAATAATGAATCGATTCATTTCGTGCAAATCATCATTCCCACAACTCACTCGTTCGGCTTATTCGGAACATTTTCTCGATCTTGCTTTTATTACTACTTGTAGATTACGCATTACGCTTGTAAAGTTAATTACAGTTGTTACTGATTAGTTGTTTGTTATTGCAGTTTGTAGTTAAGTGTAGAGATATTTCTAAACAATGGTTTCTCGAGGAAAAGGAGCTTAAATTACCTTCTTTTATTGAAGCTAGAATTGGTAAAGAACAACTTTTGTTTATTGTAAAGTTCATTATGCAATAGGTAATACTGTAATTGTTAGCGAAGTTTCACAGGAAAGATGAGCTATTGCAGCGACTCATACAGTGAGAACTAAGGTCGGAAGTAGTAAATGAGCACCGATCATGGCCGCCAGAACACGTTTTGGAGTGTTTTTAAAAACTAGATATATGTTTTCGCACTCAACGGCCGATTTAGGACACACGTTGGTTTTCTAAGTCGCTCAAAAGAGTTCTTTAGTCAAACAAATATCTTTCTTGTTGATATTATGGACAACTACCAAGATACATTCTTATTTGTTTTTAGCCAATTACTCGGTTATCTTTAGGTTACAGAAATAATAAAAACCCTTTATTATGTTTGTCATTAAAAAGGGAATTTCTTGTTTCTTGAAATGTTTTTGTAAAGTTAGCTGTTTTCGAGATATTTTACATTACAAATTTTAAATGGCTGCCATTTTGAAAATATATGAAAATCATTTTGAGATTTTATACGTGGG
>JAGFPH010000012.1:1962724-1989978 GCA_018207615.1 Philaenus spumarius | reverse complement strand
TATTATAATTATACAAATATTATAATCATACTGTTATCGGCAAAATATGTGAAGTGACTTTAAAGGGGTAAATATTGTCTAGCTATGAACTCAGTTCTGGTATGGATAAAGTTTTCTTCAAGACAGCCTCGAGACGCGGAGGGATTAGGGTCTGGGACCTCGCGCAGACTACGACAATACGACTGAGTCGCTAATGAGATTCGGCAACGTCGTGTTGTCGTAGCCCTGCAGATATATTTATTGCCCCCCAAGGGTTCCAGGTAGCATTCAGTCGTGTTGTCATACAACCGGTTTTCTTAGTCGCTTGAACGAGTTCGTTAGCCAAAAATCCAACAATCAGAAACACGTTTTTTTGACAGGAAGTATCGATTTTTTGAGAATTTTCGTACTAGAATAAAACTTATTTGGGGGTATATAAAAAAAAAAAAATAAATACTGTATACGAAATTATTTTCACACATTTTGCTTTTTACACGACCTTAAAGCCCGTCGGGGTTTCCCAAAATCGATCAAAACTTAAAGTACCCTAAAAATACCATTACAAGTGAGTACTCAGCTACGAGCAAAACTAAGCAGTGAATAATCCGAAGCCACAAGGTCGGGGTGCAAACTCGATCGGAACAAAGCAGCGCGTAAGCCGGGCCTGGATGCAAAGGTGCAAACAAATTCTACTAATACATCTCGCACACGGGGCCTGCGATCAGCTCTTCGTGACTAGACCAATTTCCCAAACAGTTGGAACCCTAAAACATATAAACTTAATTTTGAAAATTAGCTCAACTCACGTCAGCGGTTCAGCTGCGTGATCGAATTATTTTACCGTATACCTATAAAAGAAATGGAATTACAGTAGAAACTTAGTAAAGCATAATTTAAATAAATAATAAAAGGTGTTTTACTTAACTTCAGAGACACAAAACTCTAAAATTTAACAAATTGTATCATAGGATATGAAATAATAATAGCAGAACCCGAGTGATGACTAAGCTACTGCGAATGCATCGTAAGTAGTTCAATTGAATCAATGTTCATTTAGTTGGCTAGTTCTAACTGATCAAAACGACAATAATTACGTCCGGTTCACCAAATGAATCGATTCATTTTCCAAGTGAGTCATTAATCGATCGATTCATCTGATGATTCGTGCAAATTGAATGAATCGTTGGTGAATCGCAAGATTGTAAAATTAACGACTTGTCTTTGGATGTCGATTAATACGAGGGTGGGAAACTGTGATATGATTCCGTGCTTTATAATCCTATTTGACAGCCTCCTACACTCGACGAATGAATGGACGCAATTTCCGCTACAGACGATTTATCACCTTTGTTTACGGGTCCTTAACCTCCATGGGTTCGGACTTCAGGACACAGAAACAGCTGTTTTGGCGTACAAACAAAGCCTTCAACGCAATAGCGATTCACACAGCCCAAAACTGTTTGAACTAGAACATTTGTTCGAAAATACTCTCGAGGAAATATCTATATTTTACATACATTTTGGAATCTTATACAAATATTTGTTTGTTTTCTCTATACACGTTCATTCAAGGATCGCGATTCGTGTATTATGAAACATCTTGGGAAATTAAATGACCTAATGGCGCGATTCACGCTCTAGCCCAGTAAAACGGTAGCGAAAAATCCCCTCTTGTGGACCAAATTCAAGTAGTCGGTTTCAGATTTTTGGGGTGAATCTGAATTTGAAGTTTGCAAACAAAATTTCCTGGAACGTTCCAAGATATTCGCAAAAAAAAAAATAGCGAAATTTGGGCACTTTTCAGATTTTTTGAACGGTACGCCGAAACTATCCATTCGATCGAAAATACTACCCAATACAAAATTAAAGAAGGCAATATTTACTGTAAATTTCATCCACAGTTTTTGAATAAAGCACCAACGGGTGAGGAGCTTGAGCAAGTTGAAAATTGACGAAATATGCGTACTTTCAAAAAATAGCGTTCTTTATTGGGGTTTCCCAGATAACTCATAGTCTATGCATTTCCCGATTTAAAAAAATATATATATATATATATATATATATATATAAGGCAAAAACCCTGAGCGGTTATTGCCTGGAACTCTGAGAGCATTTACATAATGCTCATAAAATTAATAAGTAACTGAGATACCTACAATCGCATACAGGTACAAAAATTAAACATTTAATTTACACACACTACTGAAACAATAACGATAAAAATTAAACAATAACAACTTGTAAGGGCTCTGTTACATAACAATGAATAAAACTCTAATTATAACTAATTAACAAGTTCACAAATCTTAACGTGGCATTTGTGTTAAGTAACATAGTATATAGTTTGGATAAAAGACAAGTATTTTTAAATGTTACCAATCAAATTCAACCGATGGAGAAATGCTAACACAATATTAATGGTTTGGGTGTCAGCATCCTCCGAATGCACTTTGATAGGCAAAACCTCTTACAAACATGTTTTAATTTTTCACACTCTTAAAGAATGTGCTTGATGGAAAGGAAATGAAGACAGTGAAGACAAAGTGGCGGATCTCCATGACTCCCGTCAAAGAAACATGTGTGCATTTTTTGAAGAAACGCACTAATGTACAATTTGAAATAGCATTAAATTTCGTCTTTAACCTAAGCTAAAAAATCTGTTTTGAAAAATAATTAACTCATTCTAAATTTGCTAAGTTAATTGATAAGGCAATTAACCTAAATGCATTCAAGAAATGTGGTTGGTTCAGTACAGGCATAACCTAAAATAATTTTGTTGTTGAGCTTTTGATCCGAATCAGCTGTTTTATCTGATATAGGGGTTTGAGTGAACCTCTAAACATTTCACCATTTTAACGCTTTAAAATCCAAATTTTGCAAAATCCTTTCTTAGTAAGCGTCTATGACCATATAAGAATATATACCTCGAAATGTTCGTATTTTTATTGTTTGATTTTGATTTTTATTGATTTTGGAATCTAGAGACCACATTTATTACAACTAATATTGATAAAAAGATTCTTTTTTTTAAAAGCAGTAGTGGGACAGCCGACAGAAATGAAAACTGTCATGAATATGTTTGGTTATATTGGTTTAATCCGAAATTTGATCATTACTTTATTCTTGTACCGTTTAAAATTGAAATAAAAAATAACATAAACAAGATTGTCCATGGTCAAATAATAATTTTAAAAACACAATTCTAGGTTCGAATTATACTACACAGGTTCGAGAAAGGTTTACTTTATTATAATTTTAATATCTGTTGTTAAATATTAATCTAAAAAACATAATATTAGGTTAATCCCTATACTGAACCAACACAACGTTTCTTTAATAAATCGCCTACATTTACATTCATTACCATAGTAAACCAAGTTAGCAAATTTAGACATTTAAAAAAATTAGAAAACACTTTGTCCATTTTAGAGGTATCATCACCAACCTACACTAATTTAACACAACTTACAAAATTATGAAGTGCAATGTCCATTTCATCGGTAGCATGACGTGACTAAATTCATAAAGCTATTGAGTTGAGGCCTTTGAATTTACCACTGCCTATTTTATTTCGTCGATTTCTTATTCTTTTACGATCAGCTGTTACATTAAACTTCTGTTTTACATTAGTACGTGTGTAAAACAATGAAGACAGAAGAAGAAGAAAATCATCGACGAAATAAAAAAACGCATAGCGTCTTACCCAAGACGCGTATCGCGAGTCCGTATGTTTTACCTGATTCACAAATATCCAGGTGCGCCTAAAGAAGTTTTCACTTCAAAACATTTAGTTTGGTGTTATTATTTTAGGATCGAAAATAACCGAGTTGTTGCAGAGCAATACAATTTCATATTTTTGGAGTACACTATTAGCTTCCACTCGTATTCACAACGTCAGCACAAAGAGTTGTGTAAATATTCACGCGAGCAGACGTCAACTCCATTCCATTTCCCAAGTCGAGATATCGCTTTTAATTTCTGAGATGGTTGAAATGTCAAGAGTGTATCTCTCAACACCAGGTAAGGTCAAAGGTCAACCCACTTTAACGATTCAATACTGCTCGCTACGCTCCAGCAAGAACAGCAGTTTCATTTGTTGCATAATTAAAAACAAAACCACCTGCTGATAGATGACGCAAACGCTATAGGCCTACATTCAACACAATTAGGGAATATGGTAATGGTGTTTACATGTATATATTTCATAATAAAAAAAGTGTGTTTATAAAAAATGTGTCTTTTTAATTATTTGATTTGCGTTTTGTGTGAATAGAAAAAATACCTAAATTTCAATTTTCTTATACAAATCAACTCCTATGAAAGCGAGTGATCGTCCGTACTTACGTGAGTAACAAAAACGTAAGCGCATGCGCATGGTTATATTGTTTGATTATTGGTTAACATTATATAACAGCTGATATCGTCCATCAGCTGTAACACTTTAAACAATTATGTCGAATAAGTTTAAGATTATGTTTACAACTTTTGGTTTAAGTTTTTTACTGTTATCAACTCTTATAAAAGCGAGTGAGTACGTACGTGCGTAACATATAATATAACAGCTGATGTCACCCATCATCTGCAATATTTAACAAACCCAGTGTATTCGTTAGAACCGTTTTCGAGATCCGCGACAGATACAAAGATAGATACAAGAATTGCTCATTTAAAGTAATAGGATTATATAACTCATATTTAAAAATATTTCTTGTGAAGTTGATATTTTTAAATATGAGATGATAACTATTGAAGTTGTAAACATAACCCCAAACTATAAGATTATAGACCTAGTTATAACTATGCTGTAATATAAGTTATATAATTTGCTTTGAGGTTATAAACTGTAAATAAATATGTCATCAATATGTTTTTGTTTATACAAATTTAAAGATATCTATTCGTTTAACTTCGGAAACATTCGTACATCTTCGTGTAACATATACAGGTTTGATTATTAATTTCTTCACTATAATATTATAACAACTTCTAAATCATTTGATCTATCAATATGAAATAAAAAGCAATTAAAATATAGTATTTTTATCTTTCTTTAAATATACAATAACGTAGACTATGTAAATAAAAATGTTTAACAAATAGGCCATCAGTTTTATAACTCTTATTATTGTACACATTTACCGAGTTAAAAAATCCCCGTCAGAATAATTAGATAGGCCCGGATAAATATTCCTTAAAGCTGTTTTTAAATAGTTTCTTTTTAAATTATGTATTTCTGATGTGTCTATCTATATAATTAAACAGCCTGTGATTTTTCACGGGGGCTTACTTGTTACAGAAATAACTAGTAGGAAAACGTGAAAAATCACAGGCAGTTTAATTAGATACACATCATTTAAAAAATACTATTTAAAAACAACAGCTTTTATGTAGGCTACCTAACTATGCTGAGAGGATTTTTAACTAGGCAAATACATACATATAATTGTACTATTATTATTGTATTTCTGTATTGTTTGTTATAGACAGTGCCAAGAAATAATGTTTTGAGTTTTAGCCGGTTTTAACTCGGTTATCTTTTGAGCTACGGGGAAAAAAACTGTTTTATTTGTTATTAAAAAATTAACTCTTTTGTTTCCTAAAATGCTTTTAGTTAGCGGTTTTAGAGATATTTAACATAGGCTACACATTTTTAAATTAACGCCATTTTTAAAGTATACAAAAAACGTTCTGGTTTTTTATAAAAGGGTAAAAAAAAAGTTACGTATAAAATATGTACAAATATTTGAGGTCATTTTTGCGATTTCAAAAAATATTAATAGTAAAAACCAAGTGCGGATAATTCGAAAACTAAGCATTTTCGGACCTATATTTATTGAAACTTGTTTTCTTATTTTCACCTTGAATAGCCTGGTGAAATTTAGGACAATATTTTCTAGACACTCTGTATCAGTAAGACTATACTATTAAATTATGTTCAGTCTTTGGTCTTTTTACTAATCAATGCGGAGCTCAAGGTAACACCCATGTCAAAACGTACCGACCAAGAAGGACTAAAGCTGGATTTACACATGTAGTACTGTGCGCGTACTGTACCGCTACTGTGTCGCGACTGCCTTCGACCGTCTTCGACCGTCTCGATTTACACATATGGTACTGTGCTCATACCGAACTGTTGTCGACCGTAGTACTTTTTCGTTCGTTGACGGGAAACGTAGTGTCTACCATGGATCAAGACGAAGAGAACGTAATTGTTGCCTGCTGCTTATATGAGCTCTTACAAGAAGAAGAAAGGAAGAAAAAAAAAAAGAAGAAAAACCTTTTGGGTGCATAATTTATATAGAGCTAGAGAAGAGGAGGGAGAGTTCCATACAATATTTAATAAATTAAAAGAAGATTCAATTAAGTTCATAAACTATTTTCGAATGAGTTCCCATAAGTTTGAATTTTTAATGGAATTATTAAGACCTGAGCTTACAAAACAAAACATCAAATGGCGGCGATTCATTTCACCAGAAGAGAGACTAGGCTTAACATTGAGGTTTGCTGATTTATTAAAATTAAATACAAAAATTTTTCTTATTTACACTTTATTTAGGCCTATATAAATATACATTGTTAATTGTGTAGCTAGTTAGCAAGTTCCATTTATTTTTGCAGTCATTAAGTGAAGTACCCGATTCACTGCCGATCTGTGCCCATAAATTGTCTTTTATAAGGTTATTGTCATAGTCTCTATAACTTAAATCGTAGAGAGCGCGATGTTTACTAACAAGTAAAATTAATTTCTCTTCATTAATTTTAAAATTTATCACAAATTATTAAAAATTAAAATAAATAGAATAATAAATAAACAAATAACACACAAAATTAAATGTATAAAGTAATTAAAGTAATAAATAATAAAGTAAACTAAACCAATAAAATTTAACTAATCATTCAAATTGATCAAATTTTAAAAATTAATCGTAATTTTAAAATCAAGTAATGTTCACCAACGAAAGGACAAACATTAAATGAAATGTTGATTTGTAGCCGGTTATCCACACCCCCATCTCTAATCTGCTTAGAACGGTCTACGGCAGTCTACAGCAGTCTCGGTCGGTCTAGACCGCTCTAGACTGTGGGGTACTGTGCGCCGACCGTGTCGGACTGTCATCTGTCATGACCTTGAAGAATCGTTTTGGAAGCAGTCGAAGGGAGTACAGTCTGAGCACGGTACGCGCACAGTCCTACATGTGTAAATTGAAAACAGTCTGTCTATATAATTCAAATGGGTTAGACCATTTTTTATTTGAAACAGTCACGACACGGTAGCGGTACAGTACGCGCACGGTATGCGCACAGTACTACATGTGTAAATCCAGCTTAAGAGTCTGCACCTTTTATAAATGGGAGCCGAACTATTCGTCCTCCCCTCTCAAATCAGTTAACCAATGTTTATGACAGTCTTCAACCAGGACTCATTGTCCTAGAAGAAAAAATAAACGACAATTCTGAAAACATTAACACGTTCACTGCTACGCAAATTTCGTATTTCCTATGCTAGGAGCTGACCTTTTATTTTTTATATTTATAGCCTACATGAGTAGAAATTATTTTACTTCTTATTTTTGAACCTTTCTACGTAATAATCACTAATATTTTAAAGCGGACGCACATGTGCGCCCACAGCACATAGGCTTAAAATTGGAGTGCGAAGCACCCAATGCTCTGTATATTGAAAATACTCCCAATATGGGTGGGGGTTGGCGTGCGAAGCACGCAATGCACTGTTCGTCGGCCGCTTCTCATAGTGTTCAGTGTCAAGCTCACATGTGCGTCCTTAGCAGTGGACGTGTTAAATGTTTTTACTCTTATGAGAAATTCACGGTTGCAAAGCTTCAACAACTTTCTTGTTTTGAAAACTAAAAATGAGCCAGCTACACTTCTATTACATATATCCTATTCACAAAGTAACTACATTCCACGACAGACAGACTTCATGAAGTACGAACTTCATTGTGTTACGTAAAGGTCGCATTCTCTTTTGCTTAATGAATTCCGTTTGTCCATACCGAATGCGCAGTCGCAACACTATATCCTTCCTTGGGCGCCATCTTGACATTTCATGCTCTGTTTCGTGGATCTTGACAAAACAAAGGACTTGATGAAATCCTTTATTTAGAATGAAACAGTTGGTGCAAATAGGTCGCAATTGAGTTTGCTTGGGTGAGGGAGGAGTTATTTACGCTAACATCATATTTTCCGACTTTTGAACTGACATCATATTTTCCGACTTTTGAACTGAAGTAATTTTTGGAAAATGTAGGGACGATTTTTTTAAATTTAGGCCTATATCCTTGCATAAATCCTTCGCAATCAAGGACAGTATGATTCAAATATATATATATATAAAGGGTGTTTCAGAGCTCACTGTATTGTTTCTGATCAAAGACAATACAGTATCATTATTATCATGTCCTAAAGTCGCTACAGTTTAAGACATCTGCCATTTTTTTTTATTCATTTGTATAGAGTAAAAGCTAATAAAGTTCCAACCACCCTATACAAAATGGCGGCCGTTTAAAACGATATTAAATACTTCCAAAACTATAACCTTTACAAAAAATTCACTAGAGACAAATAATGTTTTCTTAATGGTAAACACACTTTTTCTATAGGATCAAGTATAATCGAGTTATAGTGAATGTTACCATATTGGGTCACGTGACTTTTGACGTTACCCCTAAAGTGGTATCGGTTATTTTAACCTAACACAACATTAACTAACTTCAAAATAGAGTAAACATTTGGTAGTTAAGGGTCTGCTGTAGTGGAGGCCATCTTGGATTTTTATCCCATAAAAGCAATGTTAAATTTCAAACCATTTATTTCGTTTATTTTTGTCATAAAATTGTTTGCAAGGTCTCATTTTAAGCACGATTACAATTCGCATCCGGTTTGCATTTTAGATTTAAAAAAAAAATGCTTTTCTTTTGTTAGGTAATTGACATTTTGTAAGTACAAAGTTTGAATTTTTTTCCTAACACAATAAAAAAATTAATAATGAAAAATAATTTGCAAGCCGGATCTGAAATTTTATAAAGAATATTCAGTTTCTTTTTTCAGCACTCATTTATAAAATATGGATTTATACAATGGTTTGAAATGAGGCAATGTCAAAGCGCTCAGCTGCAAGAAATTGTACTGTTTAGATACGGTTATAGAAAGAAGCGCTTGCGTTTCCGGTTGCTTTCTCGTTTACTGGAGCAGACCCTTAACCTTAAAAATGGTTAAAACTTGAGGGTTAACCTAAAATATCGGATAACATTTTGGGGGCTAACTTAAATATATCGGGAAAATTTTTGGGAATTAACCTACGTATTAGGTTAATATTTGGGGTTAACCTAAGTATTGGACGACAATATTGGGGTTGACCTAAAAATTGAGTAAACACTCTGGTTTTAACCTAAGATATTAGATAAAAATTGGTGTTTATATCCTAAATATTTGGGTAAGTTTGGTGGTTAACCTAAGCAATTGGGTAAAGTTTCAAGGTTAACCTAAATAATTAGGTAAAAACTTAGAGGTTGAACTATAAACTGGGTAAAGATGTGGTGTTGAGCTAAAATACCGAGTAAAAACATGACGGTTAAACTAAAATATTGGGTAAATATTTGGGGGTTAACCTTAAATATTGGGTAAAATTTTTGCGGTTAGCCTAGAATATTGAGTAAACACTTGAATGTTAACATAAGTAATTTGGGTAAAAATTTGGTGGTTAACTTAAAATATTGGGTAAAATAAAGAGAGTTGCGTAGGTAATTAATAAAAAAAATTGCAATGTTAACTTAAAGAATTGGCGTTTAACCTAATAATAGCAACTACTACGCTATCCATTAACGAAAGACCAAAATACTAAAAATGTATAATTTTTTCCAACCACCCAATTCAATATGGGGTTGGACCGTTTAAAATATTTAATTTCCCTAAAACCTTTTAATGGAAAAAATGGGGTTTGCCCTTTTTTTCTGTAGGCCGAAGAATAACAGTGTTATGGACAAAAAGCATAATGGCTCATAATAGTAATTTTGTGTTTAACACAACTACACGAAATTCGCATTCAAGCAAAATAAAAACCATGTTGTTTTACTTAATAGTTGAAATTCGCGCAGTGTTAATACGTCTCTGGAAATCTGCGCCACAGGTGTTTGTAAGGCGGTATTATATATTTTGTATACGGAAAAGATTTCCCGTTGACTAACAAATCCTAAGCGACTGTAGGCCTACTCAAGATTGTGTGGTTATGTCAACAGTACACCTGTTTCTAGTTAATATTTTCCGTTGAGCAGAGTCACTACGGCTTAGGAGAAATTGAAACGAAAGGAATTGCAACTTTCTTTGCTGCTATTTTTAACAAAGGCCAGGTAAAGGCACATGTCTGTAAGGATTAAGTCGTCAAAGGACGCCCACCGGTTAATTCGGTAAGTTATAAGAGTTCTTCGATATAACAAGAAGTCTTCTTCAATGATAATGCTACATAGTCGCTACTCCCACCCAGGTTGACAGAAGTAGCTAGAGTGGGGTAAAGGTTAACGTGAAAGGACTGTAACTGGGTTACTGTCATTCAACAGGTTTTATGGATCGGATGTTAGTTACCACGTGCTTCCGCGGTAGGTTGATGCATAAATAAATGCTATTGAGTGTTGGGAGTAAACAATGTGATCTCAATAACACCTACACAAATATTTACTTCAGACTAGCAGCAGGGGTACCCGTGGTATCGTTTGAAGATAGGCCTATGAATAATCCGATCACGTAAGTTAGCCGATAAAAAAAAATAATTTTATATGTTTTAGGGTTTCAAAAAACTACTTGGGAAATTGGTCTACTCGCGAAGGTGCTGAATAGCTGCCATGTGTACGAAATCTATTAGTATAATTTGATTGTACCTCAGCCTCCAGCGCACGCGCTGACTCATTCCGCTCGCAACGGTAAAACTAGCTTTGCGATTTTGAACCTCGAACTTGCGGCCTCTTAATACAGACTGCTTCGCTTCGCTCTCAGCGAACAAACTGGTTTCACGTCGTCAGACTCAGATGAGAAGCTGCACCCCCCCCCTCCCCCAACCACGTAACATCCTCCAAATGGATTTGAACAGAGTACTTTTATGGTGTTGAACATTCTGATCGATTTTGAGCGAACCAACAGACGGGCTATAAGGTCGCGTAAAAAAAAATGTGCAGAATAATCTCCTATATTTGTTTAAGTAAACCTACAAAAAAGTTTTATTCTAGTACGACAAATCTCACACAATGGTTACTTCCGATCAAAAAACGAGTTTCCGAAAGAAGGAATTTTAGGTAACGAACATGTCCGAGCGATTTAAAAAACTAACGTTTGTACCAAATATGAAATAAAATGCGGCCGTTAGAGGGGGAACACGTATGTACATATATATAGTTTTTAATGACACCCCAAAAAGTGTTCTGGGGACCATTACCGGTGCTCATTGACTACTCCCGATCTTAGGTCTCACCATAAGAATCATAAGAGTGCAAGAGCTCATCTTTCCTACGGAAATTCTCTAAAAACCCCAGCTTCGACAGCTTGTGTTACAGCAGCTGGACAACGAAATACTGCCAAGTTTTTGCATCGTGAAAGGGGTTCAAAGATAGTTTTCGTCTTTGGTATAAAACAGTCAAATATATCAAAACAGATATTATAAAACCAGTTAGAAAGTGTGGTAGTTTTTTAAATACTTTGATTTTATTTGTATAAGTTGGACAGTCCTCGCCTTCTTTGAAAGGTAACAACAGAACAGGATTTCGCCGAGAATGACGTAACTTCCGCTGCGAATGACACAGCCGGAACCATGGAGCGAGTAGCTTCTTCAGTAACACCTTGCTACTTGTTAGTTAAACCAACAGCCGTGTTTCCTGCCATGACCTGGTCCTCTGATTCATACAATTATTTCGTCAGGCCTGTCATTGGAAAGCAGTCGCTGAACACGACGACGCCGTCAGTAGTTCGAATTACAATAACGAATATGATAAACCAATTTTATTACAACCACAAAACATTTTAAAATAATTCGATCGCGCAGCTGAACCGCTGACGTGAGTTATTTCCAAAAATAAGTTTTATGTTTTCAAAAAACTACTTGGAAATTTGGTCTACTCGCGAAGGCGCTGAATGACTGCCTGCGTTTAGGAAATATATTAGTAGAATTTGTCTGCCTCCAGCCCCATCTCATGCGCTGCTTCGTTCCGCTCGCAGCGATTTTACACCCCGACCTTGCGATCTAGGATTATGAACTGCGCATTGCGAGTTTGCACTTAATTAATCTGGATAGTTGTTTCAATAAATATATATACAGGGTATTTCTAAACTCTATACACAAACTTCAGGATATTGCACCTTGGGTCAAAATAAAGAGAAAATAAAGAAAAATGTTTTTTCCAAAAACGCTGTTTCCCAGATATCCGCCATTTTGTTTCTTTTACAAAATAATTCATATCTAGAGAACGGCTTGACCGATTGAGTTCAAACTTGACATACAGTTTAACCTAACAATGATCTGTTTAAAGAAACAATAGACGATTTTAAGGCCGTCGTTTCACATTAAGTTTAAATGCACAAAAATAATATATCTTGTTTATAACTAAGTTTACCTTTTTATCCGCCATGTGACTTCGTTTTGTGTGGCTTTCGACGCGTTTCGAAATGTATGTATCATCATCAGGTATAAAAACTCATAAAAAATACAACACACGGTAATTGTTGAGACGCGGCAAACGGCCATGCTACTGAGCGGTCGACCAAATAGGCCTACTATATACTTTGATATTCAGATTTGATTTTTATCTTCGAAAACCCTTTTCGTCTAGTTTTGCCCAACGAAATAACAGTAAAATTAAACTAAGTACGCGTATTTTAGATCTAGATCATCTTTGCAGAATCAGACCGCGAATAGCAAACATATGTTACATTCCCATTGGAACGCATGTTTAAGCTGCTTCCGATAACTTATCTTCAGAAATACGCTACGTCAGTAGTGCCAACCTACGAAATCCGATTACTAAATGCTTGTTATTAGCCTCTATTGTAATCATGTCAGAATGTTGTATACGGTTTTTCGTTTCAGGATTAACTTCGCGACTCTTTTTAGAATGTTTTATAAAAAAAATGTAATACGAAAGGATTACAAACTCTATACAATTTTATTTCAATACGTAGATGGGGTATATTCATACACAGGGTGATCCGTAACTTTCTGTGACAGCTTTCTAGAATTTGCCCGGTGTGCGCAAAGCTCGTTGGAATTGTTAATTTCAACGAACCTCCAGCGATACGTAGGAAATTCACGAACATTCAGTGATGATTTTGCAATGAACTTTACTTATACAAATTTCAAAATGCAAAATGAGTGTCTCTAAAATGTGTGTATATAGGATAACATAATATCCTACACAAAAATAACCCCAAGCGTAATTTTGAAGGTTTTTTTACTTATATATTGCCTTCTAAATTTGTTTTTCTATGAGTAAATAGTTTATAATAACACGAAATAGGTTTCTAAAAAGGCATAAAATTAAGCCAGTAAGAAGGCCATTCGTTAGGTTAGAATGACAAGCCCCAGACGAGGTTTTTTCGATAAACACCCATAAGTTTAATTACATTTTCTTCTGACCACTCTATAAATGTTACTCGCAAAGCAAGTACAACAAAACAATGCGCACGAAAAATTACAAACCTCTCAAACACCCGTCCAAATCTGATCTGCGAACACACACAGTGTTCTTTGAAAAAAACCGACAGGAGGTGGATCATAACGCGCCGTGCGCGCGCAGTTCAAAACCCCCATACTAATTCAGAGAACTCGCGGCGCGCGCACCGAGCAGTGCACACGAGTATAAGCACCTTTAGGTAAAAATAAAATAAAAAGTTCCAGTTATCTTAGATCGGAAAACGATTCGCTTGCCATTTATGCGCCATTTTGTTTTACGTTCAAAGTACAAATTTGGAGTACATATTTGTTATGTAAACATTACCGGGGCAGAAAAAATCAGTATGTTCTCTTGTATATTTTTCAAAATGGCGGCCGTTTAAAACATATACACTTACAAACAGTTAAATATCTCCAAAACTACGTACGTTTGACTCGAACCAGCTAGCTCCAAACGAGGTATTGACTTTAATATTAGGCCTACTATACGTTATTTTTAACATGAATTTGTTTACAACCTAAACTGAATGTCCTACAGTTGCGTAAAGGCAGAGATGAGCCTCCGTTCAAAACGCAAAATGAGGTTAACCAGAGGGCAAGGCTAGACCTTTTGACTCCAGTAATTGAGCCGACCGCATCCGAACCCAGTTCCCATGCGGCACAGAATCTATCTCCATTGTTGCAGTACTTGCAATCATTGTGCCATATCAGAAATAGTAACCAACTTTGGTACGTTACGCGATCTTTGATTGTGAAATTAAAAAATAATTCGATCGCCCAGCTGAATCGCTGACGTGAGATGAGCGAATTTCCGAAATTAAGTTTATATGTTTTAATGTTTCGACCACTATTTGGGAAACCATCCTCTAACCGCTGCTCACGCGTAGCTTCGTTCCGCTCGCAGCGGAAAACTAGCTCAACCTTGCGGCCTCAGATCAGTAATTTCTCCACGGTAAAATCCCCTACGGTGATTTGAACCGGGTACTTTCATGGTATTTTACGTTTTGGTCGATTTTGGGGGAAACAGGCAGGCTCTAAGGTCGTGCAAAAAAAATGTGCAAAATGCATATATTTATTTTTTATAAAAAACACACAAAAAAACTTCATTGTAGTACGAAAAATCTAAAAAAATAGTTACTTCCTGTAAAAAAAAATTAGAAAACCAAGGCGTGTAACAAATTTGAACCAAATCGGACATAAAAGCAGATTGCGAACACAAAACACACATATATTACAATTTCTAAAACGTGTTCTGGAGACCATAGTTTGTGTGCAATGACCTCTTAGATCTCACCATAAGTGTCACAGCAATATCTCATCTTTCCTACGAAAATTCGCTAAAAATGGAAAAAAATATTGGTAGGTGTCTATAATGACAACTTATAAAAGGTTTTATAATGACTTCATTAACACCAACCTTTTCAGAATAAAAAATATAGTTTCGGTATTTTGTCGATAATGAATTTTGTAGCCTACTCTTCACGTTTTTTAGAAAAAGTCATAGAACTCTTTCCGCTTCTTCGTGAAAGGCAGTGTATATTGGAACTAGTGGACCCAGCAATGCTTCGCTATTGCTTGATTTAATTTAAAGGGCAGTAAAGTTATTCCATATCATTAAGTAATCGACTTGCAAAAAAGAATCATAGTTACGAAGAATTGTAAAAAACCTGCAACCAATTAGCCCAATTGGTTGCAAATAAACGTGTTTTGGTTCACTGTAGGCCTAACCTAAAATTATGTTAAGTTTTTGATCCAACTCAGCTGTTTTATATAAATTATGTAACAACAAATGTTTGAATTTAATTAAAATATAGTCAGCATTTCTATTTGATTTTTGTTTTTGTTTGCTTTAAGTTGGTCAATCTAACCTAAAAAAGCTGTTGGTTTTGAAGAATAATAAACTGATTATAAACGAAGTAAATTTGCTATGGCAATGAATGTAAACAAACATGTGTTACTGAGCATTTTATTAGAACAGCATTTTTCGTGAGTTATGGTCTTGAGTTCATAGAAAAAACGATGTACAGGTTTTCCCGAATTTGAACATTTTCCGGGAAACTTTTCAAATTTTTCTTACCATAAAACCTAATTCGGACTATTACGAATATTTTAAAACAAAAAATTGGTCCAGCTGTTCTCAAGTGACGCTCTTACCAACGAACAGCATTTCATTTGTATTATAGATTATACATTTGAATCAACTGTTGCATCTGTTATTTTATTTTATTGGTTGCTATGGTTATGAATGTAAATACATTCAAATAACATAGCTGTGTTGTTTGTTCATCAGTCTAGGCCTAGCCAAAAATTATTGTGTGTGTTTAATTCTATTTATGTAGTTTTCCTATATTTTAATAGATGTTCTGTTATTCGGGGCGGAGACGAATCCAACAAATCAAAGATTGGTTCAGCCGTTCTTGAGTTATATAAGTGGTCTAACAAACCCGACTTAGTTTTATATTTATATAAGGAATTTCTACATAAACTTGAATAATTTAACTCACCAAATCCTCTTTTCAGTTTAGATGTCTATTTATTCTAATTCAATTTTTATTTGTTGATAATGTTGTATTCTTTATATTTATAAACTTAACTATGGGAACCTTGTTGATCCATTTTTAATTTTAATCTGGTCGCGTAAAATGTGTTCGATATTTGCCTTTACTTCGCTTATACAACACAACGTTGTTTGTTGTCCACTATAAACTTCCGTCGTCACATCATAACGATCAACTTCCTGCAGATCAATGATACCAACCTCGTAGCGTGAATGCAATTCTCCCAGTGTTGGCAGATTATATAACAACCTTAATTACGGCCATAAGCGAGAACAATACATGGATATTGCATAATTAGTCGTAGATATGTCCGGTAGAAGTCGTTGCAGCAGAATGCAAACAATCTGGTTTACCTTGTGCATATCCTAACCTGTTATTTTAAAAAGAAAAAACTGCGGTAAAGTAGAACTGATTTTAACACTTTTAAATGCCGCGCACAACTTTTACTCCAGCGCTTTTTATATAACTGTTACGAGATTATTTGAACTAAAATCGGGAGAACAACTTTTAACTACAAGCTTTTAATTAAGTTTGAACGAATATAATTAATTTAATATTGAGAAGGAATACGGTAAATCAATATTTTTATGTAGTATGTATATAATAAATGTAAGCTTGGTTTGTCCAATAGTGAATATCAATAGGAAAGATAGCTTATTGTTCATTGCAGTGACTCTTTTGGTGACACCTAAGGTCGAGAGTGGTCCATGAGCAACGATCATGGCCCCCCAGAACATTCGAAAGGCCGCATTCTAAGTACGATTTGTTCCAAATTTGGTACACGTTTGTCTTCTATGTCACTCGGACGAGTTCGTTAGCAAAAAAAAAATCCAACATTCGGAACCACTCTTTCTTTGACCAGAAGTAAATGTTTTTCAGAATTTTCATACTAGAATGGAAGTTTTTTGGGTGTTATCTAAGAAAATAAATATATAGGGATTATTCAGCACATTTTGTTTCTATAGCACACCCTCGAAAACGATCAAAACGTGAAATACCATAAAAGGTGTCGGGGCTGGAGGCTAGGGTGCAGACAAATTCTATTAATATATTTCGTACACACATTCATCGCCTTCGTGGTAGACCAATTTTACAAAAATTTGGTTGAAACTATAAAACATAAAAAGTTAATTTTGGAAATTCGCTCAACTCACGTCAGCGGTCCAGCTGTGTGATTAAATTATTATACTTATGGATTTGTTGTAAAAGTGCGCTATTTTTCTTCCGTGCAGTAATCTAGCTTTGTTTTACATCGAGTATTTTCTAAACTGTCTGACAATCTATTTTGGATTATAGTCCAAAAATTTTAAAACTTTTTTTGAAGTGCAAACTTCTATAACGACGTTGGGTATTTTATTTTTTTTTTGTATGGAGGTAAATCGCCGTTTCGCGTCACGTCACGTAACGCAACATTTTCGCTTAGACCGGTGTGTTGATTATGTATACCCTCTTATACATATATACTTGTGTATAGTATATATGAAGAACAAGGACCGATAACAATGCAATATTAATGTCTTGGGTGTAGTAAGTGAGCACTGATCATGGTCCCCAGAACACGTTTTCGTGTCATTAAAAACTTTATATACAGAGTGATTCACGACGATATACAAAAACTTCGGGAGCTCATTAATTTTGTTGGGTGTAGTAAGTCAGCACTGATCATGGTCCCCAGACTAAAAAATAAAAAAATAAATAATAGTTTAAAAACTAAAAAAATACTCTTTAAAAGCAAACCGAACTAAAAATATGAAAATAATTGTAATTATTTTATTTATTTATTAACCAGCAAATAAAATCCAGTAGTTCATCAATATTCATTTTAAACGTTGTAAAATTCGCATAGAAGTTTTCACTTTCATTGTGTGGTCATATGCACACCCAATTTTTTTTTAATTACAAAAACTCCTGTATTGATTATTTCTTGTAACGGCAAGGCTCTAAAATTGCAAATAAAGGAAATCCAAAGCTTTTGTTTATTGACAACTAATATAATTGGAAGTTTTATTCAAATAGAAATGGAACAAAATTGAATCTAAAGAACACGTCCGATGCGCTCGTTCCTCAGAGGAACTGGTTCTAGCGATCCACTACGTATTAGATATGCGCGCACGTCTAAACATTCCTCCAGAGACCCTACTACGTTTATACCTCTCGCTGGATGTGTTTTTATTGAAGCTATACAAGGAATTGAAGTCATTTTACATTGTTATACATTCCTTTCAGACGCTGACACACTCAGATCTTATCAAAGCAATTTTGAATAGATCAGTTGCAATTGAAACAAGTAGTGTGTAAAAATATAATTTTCGTTTAAATATTTTTTACTACTTTCTGTAGTAAGTTTAGAATTAAACACTAAGCATTTCCAAACCTATGTTTATACAGGGTGGTCAGAACCAAGTGTTAAAAACTTCGGGAAATGGTTCTATGGGTCAAAATAAAGAGAAGATCAAGAATAATATTTTTTTCGAAAAACGCTTCATTTTCCAAATATCCGCCATTTTGTTTCTTTTACTAAATAATTAATATCTAGAGAACGATTTAACCGATTGAGTTCAAACTAGGCATGAAGTTTAACCTAACAATGATCCATCTTAAGACAGACCTAAATTACTCAAATCCCGTGCATTTTAACAAAAAATGTCAACGTACCTTTTTTGTAGCCCTTTTGATTCCCTATCGGATATGTAACTTTCAAAACAATCGGATGAAGGATAATAGTTGAGTTAAAGATAATGAGAGCAAATTTATAAAACAACTACCTTTTCAATACCAATAGAGATTTATTTCAACCCTTTCAGCAGTAGAGATGTTTGATAGAGGTGCTGTTTCAACGTCTCATTCGAATTGGAAAACTTGTGTTCCCTGAACTCGAAGCAATTTTAAAGTTCTCATAGAGAATACGTTTAAAAGTTTGCTTTCGCCTTTTCAACCCTAGTGCTGCCTGTTTAAATAAACTTTAAAAAATCAGCAGTGAAAGCATCAAAGGTAACTTACCCTTACAGTAGTGGAAACATTGCAGTTGGAAAGATACCAAATATTCTTACCTGTAACAGAGATAAAATAAAATACGTTAACATTTATTTGAAATCTGTATAAAAGAAGAAGTCTTACTTATAATAGAAAAAACCCAAAATGCGTTAGGAATTGAATATATATATATATTCTAAAAGAAGAAGTCCTGACTGACTGATTCTAACCAACGTTCAGCCAAAACTATGATAGCTAGAGCTTTACAATCTTCAGGGTACCTTCATAATACTATGTAGAATTTGTCAAAATATTGATTTTAATGGTTGAAAATGGTCAAAATGGTCGTGGTTCATTCGAAGCCCTGTAACAGATAATAAAGCTGATTTGAATCAAAAGCTTAGAAACACAATTCTAGGTGTGGCCTATTCTGAACCAACACTCGTTTCTTAAATGCATTTGTCTTCATTACCATAGCAACTAACTTGGCAAACTTAGAATAGGTTAATTATTGTTCATAACCGACCAGTTTTCTTAGGTTTGACTAAGAATTTTTTTAAATAAAAGAGCAAATCAACTTTTAAAAGTCTTACTGCATTATAATTTTAAACATTTTTTGTTACATATTATAGATTAACAGATAATTCGGATCAAAAGCTTAACAACACAATTTTAGGTTAGACCTATACTGAACCAAGTCACGTTTCTTGAATGCGTTTGAAGCAAATTTAGAATCGGTTAGTTAATACCATTCAACAAGCAACCACTTAAGTTAGGTTAACGAAATAAAAGCAAACACAAAAACCCAATAATCAATGACAAATGCTCATTGTATTGTAATTTAAACATATGTTATTACACATAAGTGGACATCTTCAGTTATCCACGTAGAATAAGTGAGTGGAATACACAAGTCGACTGTATCAAAACTGTGTCTCGAGTAGGCTAATCATTTCCACTCTCGGTATCGCCTCAAGTTAGCTTTGCTTGATGAATGTTACAAAACACAAACATCAAACATTAATTTGTACTTGCAACTTGATTGTACGACTTTAATTGGCAAAACCGAGTTGTTAGCGACGGATCTATTCCAGTAGAGCGGGTTTGTGAGGGTATTAATCAAAGAGGTCTATTGGTGTGTTGCAACTCGAAATATTTCCAGCTTTCTGATGATGATTGATTTTTCCTTTCAGAGGTGTGTGCGCGTAGGTTTTCAATTTACTGTACGTACTTCCAAAGGCTATGTTACCGATGCAAAGTTCAACACTAATTTGGAATAAAATATATATTCGCGTGAAATGCTGCTCACAGTCCTACTTTAGCTATCTATTTAGGTGGTGATAATCGTTTCGCATATTTTCCTAAGCATTGTCCAACTGATTGTAAAAAATGGTTTGTGTTTATGAAATGCGCGTCAAGAAACTGCAAACACTAGAAACAGTATTTCACGTATAAAATAGCAGTAACCAGTCCAAGTAAGGCAAAAAGCAAGTAAATCATAATTACTGTACTTTTATTTAGTCTACTTTAAAATCAATATAAATAAAAGTAAGAGCCGTTTGTCCGTTCATACCACTATAACTCCGCAACCTTACTCCACAGCCCATAGGGGATATAAGGTATGGTAGCTCTCCTTCTCCCATCCACGAAGAAGGTTTCGGTTTTGAACTGCAGGGGTTGGGTGTCAAAAGAGAGCATCGCAACAATGGACGTCTTTTGGTAAGTCGGTTATGCAGCTGGGAATCGAGTGCCGAAGTAGGCGGTACTGTCAAAAATGTTCCTGAATGTTCTACAAAATACCAGTACGTATCAGACAGAATGTTTCACAATGTTATAGAACCTTCCAAAAGATGACTCCCCGTTCCGTAAACTTTCGAGAACGTTCTACAATGTTATACTGGAAACGGATAAGAAGCTAGAGGCCTAAAACATGGCAAATATTACTCTTTAAGTTATATACAGGAGAGAAAAACATTTGAATTTCTATTATTTGGCGTCTAAAGTGTAAAATATTTTTGTAGAAAACATTTTTATGTAAAATGAACTCATAGACGTAAAATGCAACTCAAACTGGCAAAAAATTGTTTCTGTGCTTAGCTGATCATGTAAGCCTAAATGGGAAACATAGTTTGATTGGAAAGAAAACCACTATACGTTTTTGGGCCAATGAACTCTCAATATTTACCTGATATTTCTTTCATTCATATATTCTATCTGCGAGCGTTGCCACTGTAGAAAAACCGCAATTGGAAAATGTCGTCTGAATAGCAAAAGTTTGCAATGAAATTGGGCCGGCCACATAGGAAGAATATATGCTGGTCAAAATAACATTTAGACTAGGCGTATATTGGCACGCGTTTGACGCTTGTCACGCAACGTAGCACTGCGCGAACTTTTGTAACTTACTTAAATGAATGGATTAGCGCATATTGGTAACGCGACGCTACGCAGTGGCAGTGACGCAGTTTCTCGCGCCACGCGTCACACGTCTCACGAGTTCAGTACTCTACTGTCACTTAAAGGTTTTGGTGTCCAGCCGTGCATTTTCCGTTTTCACATTTTTCAGATGTTAGCCCAGGAAAAGCTGACAGAGGCCTAAAGTTCAAAAAACAGTGCACTTCTGTGAGTTTTGGCTCATCCGAAAGTAGTTAGTAAAAACAGCAAGTAATACTGGTAATTCTGAAATCATTTTAAATTAGGTTAGATCTATAATTATTTATAAAAAATTATTACAATCATACATAGAGTATTTTTTGTCCCTCCATATGCTCACCTTTTTATATGACTTGTATTTTAGTTCCACTGTTCATTCAAAGTTAGTTTAAAAACAAAAACTAGTTTGGCTGTACAAGTTGGTCAAAATTGGCCGATTTACACAAAATTTAGTACAAAAATAGTCGACATTTAAATATAAAACGTATTATGATAATGGTTTTTAATAATTTTTGACAATAATTTAACTGACTTTTTGGTATTAGGCACCTAGTTTCATTGAGTGCAGCCAAGCAACACTAATAATTAGGGACGGCCGGGCAGAAGACGCTAACCTTTCTTGGTTCAGAGTTACGCTGTCCACAACTATAATAGTTTTATCCGTGAATTATTCATTTTAAACATTCTAAAAAAATAAAATGAAGTGAAGTAACGTGTCTACTGAGCGCACCACAACTGCGTTGTAATATGCTTTCCCCGACGCGACGCGTGTGGCGCGATCGTGTCATGCAGCTCGCGTCCTGTCATTTCATACGCGTCAATCGCGTTCCAATATGCGCCTAGCCTTAGAGTAATGTTCAGAATGTACGAATAATTTCATAAAAGACATATTTTTACGGTTTGGATTTTTTTTCGAACGTTGAAAACTATTTAATACTGTATATTCGTATAAATGTACGTAATGTCAATTTACGTCACACTTATGCGATAACTTCAGGTTTTAACTGAAGAACGCTCATCTTACCAAACATCCCAAGCCTCATCTCTTCCACTTAACTGCCTAAAATATTGTTTAAAACTCATTTTCGAGTATAAGTATCAAAGTCAACGATATGATTAATAAGTTATAAAATACTTTATAAAAGTGTGTAGAGTGTATACCGCCTGTGACTTCTATATTTTTCCTTATTACGCGTTTCGGGGCTTATGTCCCATCTTCAGATAATCCCTCTATTTGAGGTCGCCAAACATTAAACACTAAAAACATGTACATTACTACATACACATTACACAACATTTAGAGGCCGCGCCCCTCCACGTTCGAAGGAAAATGTTTTCAGAATTTGTGTCAAGTGTTGTGTGTTCGTATATTTATGTATTTTGTAATAACTACAACGGGAACTACCCAGCAAGCACTCGTTAATGGCTGAATAGCCGAAACGGATGTAGTGCGATATTAAAAGGAAAAGAGATATTAACTATTGTGACCGTAAGTCATATTAGTACCTATAGTATTTAGTATTAATATGCGGAATGGCGATATAAAATATGTATGAATAATTGTAATATTAAATTTGATTTCTATGATATGCACATCCATCCAACACGATTTTAGTAGTCCTACAAACAATAGAGCCGACATAACCTCACTAATTCTATAACAAACGAGGACACGCCAAAGCACATTTGATGAATGTCGAACGGCACAGATTGGCTTACTTGAATGCATGCATCTACAGGTGTCTACCAGTCCCACGGTATGCTAGGCCAAGAGTCATGGGCATACACACCTTTATTAACAAGGAACGCTTTCAGTTTATTCATGTTATGTCAAGGTTAAACCATCTTGTCAAGTGAGGTGAAAGTACAGGGTGTTACGTCACTTTTTCTGACAAGTACTGATTGCAATTTCAGTATAATAATATTAATTCGACCACGGAACTGAATCGCTGACGTGAGTTGAGCGAATTTCTAAAAGTAAGTTTATATGATTTTAGGGTTCCAACCAACTACTTGGGAAATTGATCAACTCACGAAGTCGCTGAATAGCAGCCTACGTTTACTAAATATATTGGTAGAATTTGTTTGCACCTAAGCCTCCAGCTTCAACTAACGCGTTTATTCGTTCCGCTCGCACCTCGACCTTGCGGCCTCGGGTTGTGAACTGCTTCGCTTCATACGCAGCGTAAAATCTTGGCCGTCGGCCTCGGATCAGAAGATGCCCCCTCGGTAAAAATCCCCCATGTGGATTTGAACCGGGTACTTTTATAGTATTTTACGTTTTGATTGATTTTGGGGGAACCAAGCGAGCTTATAGAATAACATATTTATTTCTTAAATGAAACCCCAAAAAAATTTCATTCTGATACGAAAAATCTCAAGAAGTAGTTACTTTCGGTCAAAAACGTGCTTCCGATTGTTGGATTTGTTTGGCTAACGAACTCGTCCCAGCGCAGCGACTTAGACAACCAACGTGTGTACCAAATTTGGACCTTGGACCAAATCGGTCTTAAAATGCGGCCGTTTGAGTGCGAACACTTATATACACAGGCCTACATAAATAATTTTTATTAAAACGTGTAACAGGTGCGCATTTACTACTCCCGACCTTAGGTCTCACCATAAGGGTCGTAATAGCTCTTTTCTATGGAAAATCGCTAATGACTAAGTATTTATTTACCATTCGCAACAATACAATTTAAAGAATGTATAGAATAAACAGCGAGATAATTCAAGGCGTAGTCATGTGGGTTACAATAAAGAAAAAACTTCCTATAATAAACATTCGAAAACTATTTCTCTACCAGCAATCCGCCATTTTGTTTTTAGTACTAATGATGAATATCTCGAGAACAACCCAACAGATTGAGTTGGAATTTTGCACGTTATTCGACAACATACTCGTATTTATACTCCTAGTTTGGCAAAAATATACTTTTCACAATAATCCGTTTCAAAAATCCATTGAAACAATGAGAATAACTCAAAACCCGTACAGTTTTGTAAAACGACTCCACAACTCCTTCAAGTTTAACAAGAGGTGGGTAAAGTTTGTTACAGAGAATCAAAATTATTTGATTAATCTAAAGGTTGTACAGTTAATTCATTCTACTTTTTGAAAAGAAATAGTATTTGTTTCTCTAAAAAATTCTTCATTCTTGTTTTAATTGGACGTTTATGAAAGATCCCGCCAACGTTTCGTATAAAAAAATCAACAGCAAAAACTCTTAAAATTACCTTTGAAATAAAAAAACTAATACATAGAGTGTTAGATAAAAAATGTGAAAGTTGGTCGCCATTTTCCGCTCACAAATATTGTAATAACATAAGTTTTCAATGTCTCAAAGAACAAGGGAAGAAGATAACAATGGTAGAACATTTAAACATAATTCGATCACGAGTTGTGCGAATTTCCAAAAGTAAATTTATGTTTTAGGGTTTCAACCAACTATTTGGAAAATAGTCTACTGACGAAGGCGCTGAATAGCTGCCATCGTGTACGAAATAAATTAGTAGAATTATTTGCACCTCAGCCTCCAACCCCGGCTCACTCGCTGATTCACGCTTTGCGAGTTTGCACCTCGACCTTACAGACTCGGATCAGAAGCTGCCCCAGGGTAAAATCCCCTCGTGGATTTTAACCGGGTACTTATATGGTATTTTTTGTTTTGATCGATTTTGGGGGAACCAAACGGGTAAGGTCGAATAAAAAAACAAACACTGCAGAATAAACACCTAATTGATTTTTCTTAGATAAAACCCACAAAAAGTTCTAGTACGAAAAATGTCTAAAACATTACTTCCAGTCAAAAAACCGTGCTTGGTTGTTGATTTTTTGGCTAACGAACTCGTAGGAGTGACTTATAAAACCAATGTGAGTACCAAATATGGACCATTTCGGTCGTAAAATACGGTGCCGTACAGTGTACACTTACATATACAATTATTAATGACACCCCAAAACATGGCCTGGGTTGCCATAATCGGTGCTCATTGGTTATTCCTGACCTTGAGTCACCTGTCACTGCATTACCTTATCTTTCCTACGGAAACTCGCTAAAAAATACTCAGTATAACTAAACAGTTATTCACCTGGATTTGTCTCTAAACGAAATTCATTCACACGTTAGAACAGTTACTCACACAAATAACAAATGACTAAAACTTGAGTTATGCGATGATTCACTTCCTGTGTACAAATGACATTTCAGTAAATGTTTTTATTTAATGAGCACAGATTAGACAGAACGCACACAGTTCGGTTCAACGACTCTGTGATCTGTGTTCATTTGCTAGTAACGAGTGAAACTGCACAGAGTGCGCATACTTCACATCTCTCTTACTAATTTAATTAAAACTTTTGTTTTACTGCGCGCACTTGAAAAGATTAAATTATTCAATAATTGTCCGCGAGGAATACATACTTTGCTATGTAAAAAGCTAATTTTTCATGTTACGGCTTAAGTGTTTAATTTTGTTAACTAAAAACCCGTATGAATTATAAAAACTCTGATGCGCCTTTGCCCTTTTGCATCTATTCTACAAGAATGCTGTTGTCATTAATTTATGCTTCGTTGTTAAATTGCGAATGGTTTTTATACTGTAATTTCACTATTTATTTAAATGAAATCAAAGAAAATTACGATAAACTCAGAATGACTAAACCGATTTGGATTCAACATTCATTACGGTATAACTCTGACTCTACTCAACCCATTTCGATGCTATGTTTATTATTATATAACTTAGAAACTACTAATCCGATGTTCATGCATCTTTCATTGCGATATAACTCAAAAAGTACTTATTCTGTTTTAACGCATATTTCATTACGATATAACTCAGGAACTATTTATTCGATTTCAATACATTTTTAATACGATACTAGTAAACCTTCGTGAAAAGTCACAGGCAGATTAATTAGATACACATCAGAAACACATAATTAAAAAAAAAAACACTATTTAAAAACAACAGAGTTAATCTAGTCCTACCTATAGTGACGGGGATTTTTAACTCGGTAATTGTGTACAATTATAAGGATTATAAAACTGTAGACTTATAACTTAAGAAGACTTTTATATTGATTAAAGTTGTAAACATAACCCCAAAGGTATAATCTATGCTATGTTTTATTTTAACAGATGATGGGTGAAATCAGCTGTTATATTATACAAGAAATTATAATTATTGAAGTTGTAACATAACCTCAAAGTATAACCTATGCTCGGTTTGTTTAAGTATTACAGATGATGGGTGCTATATAATAGGTTACTCATGTACTTACGTACGCTCGTACGCTCGATTTTATAGGAGTTGTTAACTCAGAAACTACTCATTCGATTTTGATGTTAACTTTATTTACGACATTACCGAAAAAGTACTTATTCTGTTTTAATGCAAATTTAATTGCAATATAGCTCAGAAACCATTTATTTGATGTTGATACACTTTTCATTACCTACGATATAATTTTAAAACTATTTAATCTATTTCAATGCACTTTTTATTACGATATAATTCAAAAACTACTCATCTGATTTTGATGCAACTTTCATTGCGATATAACTGAAAAACTACGTATTCTGTTTTGACGCAACTTTCGTTGCGATATAACTGAAAAACTACGTATTCTGTTTTGA
>JAGFPH010000012.1:1908704-1954753 GCA_018207615.1 Philaenus spumarius | reverse complement strand
AAATATTAATTGTATTTGACGCACTAAACATTGTTAATTACCATGAAACATTAACTTAGAAAAAATAATCAACCTCAGACTGAAAAACAAGTTTGCAAGACAACAAATAAATAAAAGATGATGTATCAACTCTTATAAAAGCGAGTGTATGTTCGTATGTACGTGAGTAACAATATAATATAACAGCTGATTTCACCCATCATCTGTAATACTTAAACAAAACCTAGCATAGATTATACTTTGGAGTTATGTTTGCAACTTCAATCAATAATATAAGTCTTGTGAAGTTGATTTTTTTAAATATGGGTTAAAGAACTAATGCAGGCTATAATACGTTATAAGATTTACTTTGATGTTATAAAATGAATATAAATACTACAACCTTTTATTATCAATATAATAGTCATTTATACAAATTTAAAGAAGATATACCCATTTGTTTTAACTTCGGAAACACTTGTACATCTTTAGGTCCTTTTTATTGAATTTATTTTATTACCTTTTGACATACACCACACGTAAATTATTATTAATTATTACTTAAATTATTATTATTAGACCTATTCTTACTACGAAAGTAGCAAGCACCCTCCCCTCCCACATCTTTGTTGCTATATTTTTCAGTAATAAAACTGAAGCTTTTGTTAAGTCTTTAAAATTTTTATTGTAAATAAAAGCCAACTACAGTAACTAATTAGGTTCTAGTTTAATCTTTTTTGTATTTTACTATGTACAATACACTTTAATAAAATTTTACCAATTCCTATACAATATTTCAGCATAATATATTAAAATGTATCGGTTTTCCAACATTTTATCTTAGTTTATGGGGGAAAAAAAACATTCAAAATCATTGAAAGAACTAAGAAAGACAATAGAAGTGCAAAATGTTGTAAATGTCCAAAAATACCAGGCCGTACTTTTTACTTTTCTTTTAGTTTTAAAGGATAAATATTGTTTTGCTAATTTCAATTTAAAACATCAAATACTGTAACTGTGTATCAGTCCTTGTTTACCCAACACATCATCAAAACATCAAAAAATGTTATATAAATCTCAAAAACTAAAAATACCCTCATTTAGGTATTTAAATGACCATTTAGTAAATACCCGGGTAAATATCCAATAAATATATACCATCACAACGGGTATTTACCCGGCCCACATCACTATTTACACTATACCTAATTAATTTTACATTAAATCTAAATGTCTTGAATATGTATAAAATTGTTTTATATGCATAATTTCTTAAGTACATTAAAGGTAATAACTAATAAATGACAAACACAAATTCTGGGATCACTCAAATTTGTATTTTATTCTGAGGTCGTCCAAATTAAATGTAATGAATCTGCTCTTTCTAACCAAGCGAAAAATTTGCCAGTCTCCGACCACTGTGCGTCGTCCATCAATCGAACCGGGCCTACATGTATCGCCAACTAGCAACGAACGGCCGCAGTATACGAGATATAGCCTACCTGAAGACATTAGTCCGCATGCGCCAACGGTAACTCAATTATTTTCTCAAATTACGATACCTTCGCTCCGACAATCCTGGACATGATGCAAGCTATGCGGGTGTGTAGGACTGGAGTCACGTTTTGTTGTTTACGCAATTAGAATCACGAATCCACCCTGTGGCAACGCACGCACGCGTAAACACGCCCCGACGCGGGGAAGGAGAAAGTGTGCGCGTGAAAAACTGTTGAATTTCTCGACGTTGGTGTAATTTTTCAAACAATTAAGCTCAGTTTTTGAAAACCCATAGTTTTACAGAGAAAAATCGCAAATACAAACTGAAAAGTAAAACTTTTTAGAAATACCCCCGACAATTTGAACTGAAAAAGTATTATCCTCAGCAAGATAATTTTTAATTTAAGTCAGCTGGTACTTGCGGCTTCGCTCGCAGATGTGATTAAATAAATAAAAGGGCTATCAGTAAATATTGTGACTTACTATTACACGCAATTAATAAACACTATTTTTAATCAGATTTCCTTGGCCCTTAAACGCTCAGTGAGATCCGCCCAAATTGATCTATGTATCCCTTTTAGACCTTCGTAAATTATTAGCTATGCACCAATAAACGCTAAAAATCCCGTTTTCCGCCAGTTTGTTATTTATAACTCCCGAGTGAACATAAAAACTAAAAATCAGGTTTTGAGGCGTATTTAACATATACGACTACATATCACATTACTGCATACTGTTCTGATATATATTTAACTATTACACCAGGGCTGTAGTAAACTAAAACACAGAAGACCTTGTCAAAGTGTTGAGATTTTGATCACTACAGTTGTTTTATTTATAATTAGGGGAGACCCCCTGCGTGCTCCACTAGACAACCCCCGATGGTTTTGAACCTTCTAAAAACATATGCTATGTTTTATTTATAATAAAGGTGTAGAATTAATACTATCCTCAAATCTAAGATGGTAAATAATGTTAAATGTTCAAATCAAATTATTTCGTATATTTTATAACAGCATTTAAAATAAAGGTTAAAATAACCAGTAAGGTTCAGGTCTACACTTAAACAAAAACCTATCCAAAAAGTTAGAAATACAAATAATTGTTTCATATTTTGAAATCAGCTGTTAATATTGGTTACTCACTCAATGACCGCATATTAACAATAATTAGGCATACTATTAAATTATAATATGTCTTATTTATTTTTAATTAGGATGTAACATAGTTTTTCTTATTTTTAAATTTCATAACAAGTTTTTATTGGCTTGTGTGTATTGAAACATGTGTTGGTTCAGTCTAGGCCTAACTTATAGGTAGGTATATTATAGTCAATAAACATAAGTAAAATGGGCTTACATTTTTGTTAAATATTAAGTATATTTTTTGTTGTTTTTGTGTTCATTAGATGCAGTTTTTCAAAAGGTATATAAAAACACGCTTGTATTCAAATGAAAATTTCTGTCAAAATTTCAAAGCAATCGGTGAAGAACGTTCGGAGATTATCGATTTTGAACAAACGTACATTTACATTTTTATTTATATAGATGGTCGCGTGTCACGTCCGTTCGAAAAACTCCTAATTTTGTCCGTCATTTTTACATTTTTCAATTTTTTAATACTAACCCTAAATATTTACGGGATAAAAAGAAGCCTGGATAAAAAAGTAGCCTCTAAAAAGTCCTCTACACGCGAATGAAAGTTTCGTCAAAATTGGTTCAGCCATTCAGTAGATTAGCCCGGACAAACAGACAGAAAGACCGACAGACAACAATTTAAAAACTGAATGTTTAAGTTTTGGTAAAGTGTGAATAATCATAATTATGAGTTTTGAAAAAGTATTTATTTCGAATCACAGACAGAACCTTCAATTTTATTTGTATGTTTAGATGCTAGAAAATGTATTGTTCTTTAAAAAATGACGATTGAACGGTGACTTATACTTAGTATCGCTAATGTAAGGCAGAATCAAAAGAGACAACACCATTCCCCATTCGAATTGCGGCATGCGTTGTAATTTCACCAGCAATATTTAAATAATTAACAAACAACATTTTAAACAAATTTTGATATTACTAACTAAAGAAAACAATGTTATATGTAGCACCACATGTTTGATTTATAATACAGTAAGCCTTTTGTTTGCTTTAACCTAATGTAAACAAATTGTTAGTCGTGAAGAATAATTACCCGATTCTAAATTTGCCAAATTGGTTTCAAATAAACGTGTTTTGGTCTATTGTAGGACTAAACCTAAAATTATGCTAAGTTTTTTCATACAAATCATATGTTTTAATTGAAATATGTAACAATAGGTGTTTGATCAAATTATAATACAGTAGGCCTAAGCATTTTTCGTTTGATTTTTGTTTATGTTTGCTTTTAGTTTGTTGGTTGTGAATAATAATAAACTGATTCTAAATTTTCTAAGTTAGTTGCTAAGGTAATGAATGTAAACAAAAATGTGTTGCTAAGCATTTGATCCGAGCAACTGTTTTATCTGTTATTGGGCTAGGAGTGAACCCACAAATGTTCACTATTTTTACGCTTTAAAATTAAAATATTGAAAATTCCTTTTCTTAAGTAGTTTTTGCTCTAAGTTATTATTGTATAGACAAACGTTGAACTCTGCTTCAGAGAAGCATTGACAATAAAACGAAATTTGCTAAGATTTCAGAATAAAAGGAGCGTTCAGAAAATAGCCCACGTAAACGGCAGCACATGTGCGGATGTGGTTCCTCTACAATGCGGATTTGGGACATGTGTGCCAGTGTACGTACGTGCTCGAGTTTCAGTTCCGGGTCTTTAGATACTATAGGGTTGTGTGCTATAAAGAAAATGTGCATCTCCTTTATTAATAATGATATCAGTTATCATACAATATATCTATGGGAATTTAACTTACTTTACGACAACGAAGTTTTATATTTCAAAAATTGTTGTCTAATTACACATTTAAACATCCCTTAATTTGAGCACTAAAAAAATGTATTCCCCACTTGCGCTGAAGGTTGCGCAGGGCCGGCACGGCGCAGCAAAGTATGCCGTTCTAGGCAAAAGATCACATTGCCGTCCCTCCCCCCATCCTAGTCATAAAAAACGTCCACCAACTATTAAGGGAAATTTTTCAATAAGATTTGAAAGCAGTTTTAAGTTATTAGAAGTTCAACCAACCGAAAGAATGCAAAATTGTTGAGGTTAAGTTTTTCTTGTTTATTTTGATTTTAAACGTACGTAGGCAGGTGCTGCCAACTGCCTTTTGCTTCAAAAAAACTGTTAGCGCTGATGGCACAGCAGAGCAAAACCCCGCATACAAAAATACAACCTGTATTAGTTTCATATATATTATCTCAATGCGTATAAATTTCCACAAACTGTTATTTCGACTATGATTATACGGAAGTAAAATTAAAAATTGGGTTTCTTCCCCCCCATTTTCCAACTCGTTTTGCCGCCCCAAAAATTTGGCACTCTAGGCGGTTGATTAAATCGCCTAATGGGTCCACCGGCCCTGAGGTTTCGGTTAAAATATTTTAGTCATATTTAGAACATTTACAACAACTTTGAACTAATAGTCCAAAACTCTACATTAAATGAGGTAGTTCTAATTTTTTTTATATGTTTATCGGGATAGTTAGAGAGTGACACCCCAAGTTTTTCCTAACCTTCTGCGTTTTTCACCATCTTGGAAAAAACACCAAAAAACGACACTTTTTCCAGTTTTAAAACTATTAAATGGTGCATCGTATCCATGTTTGCTCCGTGTTCATTCATACTTGTAGAGGACAAAAGTTCTTACACGAATCACTAATTAACTTTGCTTCCACGACCAAGAGCAAAGGAGGTACTAATTAATTATATAGCCTATATTGGCCCAGTCAATGAAGGATTTTTGTCGCAACTAATTAGGGGAAAGCTGAATTTTGTACATGTGATAGCCCCTTATAAGACATATTGTATTTTCTCAAAAGTCGCCGCTTCTCCCCCTTGCGCTTCCCCTCCCACCCCTTTTTGATGCGAACAAATGCAGAGTTTCACTAGATTGCTTACAAATTCGGTAATACTCATCGTAGCAAATTATTTTTTTGAACATTTGTTCCTTGATACATATTTTGTTCTTACAAATTTTTCGTTAAAGTTAATATTAAAGCAGTTATTAAACAACAAACACCAAAAAAATGGTTTCTCAAAGCATTTAAATTTACTTTATTAACTATATTTTTACTTTCTCCACCCTATACGTAGTATATGGAGAAAGTATTGTTTTCGTAAAAATGTTCGAATTTGAATTTTCAGTTGAATTATCTGTTTTGGTGCTCCCAGAACCCCAAAAAATTGTTTAGTGCAATTATCTGTGTTGGTGCTCCCTGAACCCAAAAATATTTTTAGTGGAATTTTTTGTTTTGGTGCTCCCTGAACCCAAAAAAGTGTTTTTAACGTGGTGTCTGTCTGTCAGTGTGTCAGTATGTATACACGACCAGAGGGGACACTATTGGTCCGATTTTCATGAAATTTGGTATGTAGGTACTAAACCCTAATATCTCCAGCCGTTTTTTTAATTTTTTGGAATTTTTAATTTTTAAGGGTAATTTACCCCTAAAAACCAATAAAAAACGACAAAAATGCAAATTTCTCAAAAACGGCTCTAACGATTTTGATCAAATTTTCAGTATTTGTAGTGCTTAAGATGAAAAACAAAATGACACCACCCGCTTTTATCAAAACTTCGGCGTTTCATAATTATGGGGAAATGTTAAAAAATAAACAAGTTTATGTTGTCAATCTAGCATCACGGCGACGGCCGCACGGGGTAGCACAACGGTAGCGAGGACGGCCAGTAATTCAAAGGTCGCGCGATCGAATCCCGCCTGGGACAATAACTTTTTTATACGATTGACGTAGGTAGAATATTATTTTTTTGTTTTGTTCTAAAAAGTAGTAAATAAAATGATTAAAAACAATATTATTTTGACTACAGTAAGTTGGGAGAAAGTTTGTGTCAGTTAACTGATACCGTTTATTTAAATTATTTAAAATGTACAAAAATGGTTCAAATAAAACTTGCAGTATGTATCTTTAGCTTTTATACGATGAGGATAAGTACTTGTATAAATTGATCGCAAAAAACAAATAAGAACAAAATATGTTTAATATGTATCAAGGAACAAATTTACAAAAAATTAATTCGCTACGATAAGTATTAGCGAACTTGTAAGCAATCTAGTGAATCTCTGCATTTGTACACTTCAAAAGGGGGTGGGAGTGGAAGCACAAGGGGGAGAAGCGGTGACTTTAGAGAAAATACCTTTCTCATAATGGTCTATCACATATACAAAATTCAGCTTTCCTCTAATTAGTTGCGACAAATGGCGATTTTCGTCCTTTATTGACTGGGCTATTATAGAGGGTGATCAACTCAAGATGGCCACCAATGGGATCCCGGAAACTATCAGTTTATCGAAAAACTTTATTGGGAACCTTCCCTGGATTTATACGTACATTAAAATTACGGCGTTACCGAATTTTTAATCTACGAAATTTTTTCCAACATGGCCGACATCTTACATTTTTTAAAAAATAAACACCATATTGTTTGATGATACTTTTGTTCTTTCATATTTTTTTCTAAACGCAGCCGTTACGAAACTACAGATTGTCATGTGTAAAAACAATATCAACTACGAGTATTTTAATGGAAATATACGTAATGTATTGAGTAACAGCTGTAATGTAATGTATTTATCAATCAGCTTGTATTTTGCATTGTTGGAAAACTGCTTTAATTTAACACTGCATTTGTAATACCATCATCATTCAATGGTGATTTAAAAAGTGTTTCAATACATTACGTTAATTTCCATTAAACATAATTGATATGGCGGCAATATTTGTTTTACACATAACAGCCCGTACCTCCGCAACGGCTGCGTTTAGAGAAAAATACCAAAGAACAAAAATGTATAAAAAAAAATATGTTCTATCAAAACATGAAATAAAAATATGGTGTTTGTATTGAAAAAATTAATTAATTGGAATAATTGCGAAGGTTAAAAATTCGGTAACACTGTAATTTTAATGTACGTATAAATTCAGGAAAGGTTCCCAATTTAAAGTTTTTCGAGAAACTGATAGTTTCCGAGATTCCAAAATGATTTCCACCTTGAGTTGATCACCCTGTATGTAGTTATTACAATTTGTTAATATTGATTTTAATATTATATCAATAAATCTATCTATATATATATAAATGAATTGCTGTTCGTTAGTCTCGCTAAAACTCGAGAACGGCTGGACCGATTTGGTTAATTTTGGTCTTAAAATGTTTGCAGTAATTCATAGAAGGTTTATACGTAAAGAAAAATTTGAAGTTTCCCGAAAAATTTTCAAATTTGGAAGAAACTCAACAGCCTTTACTGTATGAACTCAAAACCATAGCTTACAAAAACAGCTGTTCGTATAAAAAGCTTAGCAACACGTTATGTTTGTTTACAATCATTACCATAGCAACATTACTTAGCAAATTTATAATCACTTTAATACTCTTCAAAACTAACAGCTTTTTAAGGTTAGATTGAAAAACTGTAAACAAACACAAGGAAAAATCAACGAAAAATGCTTACAGAATTATAATTCAACTCAAACATTGGTTATTAAATATCTATATATGCTTAAGACCAATACCAATACCAATATCTTATATGCTTGGTTATTACTTAGAGATATGCTGTTTAAAATATTGTTTATATAAAATATATCATAACTATGAATTTTTTAATACTTTTCAATACATATTTTCGCTATCAATAATAATAATAACAACAAACAAATTATTTTACACCATGCATAACCATAAACATACACGAGTTTTAACATATTATATTGAAAACTAAACAAACAATCTGAATTAAACTAAATGCCATTAAAATATCACATTCGTAGCTTTATTTTGATATATACTGTATATTGTATATTTAAATACTAAACAATATATATCTTATACTAATTAGGCCTATACATTTAAAATTACAAACTCTAGGCCTATTTGAACCAGTTTGTTACATCCTAAATTAACGCGGATGTTACAAAGTGATTTAAATATAATTCTACGACCCCCAGCTAATTTAAACCCTCGCTAAGAAAGGGTTAAAAGAAATTCGAAATTTTAGGGCGGTTGGGGGGGGGGGTAAAATTTACTAAAAATCCCTATAAGAACTAATTGGAATGAAATTTGGTACGTAGCTTCCTTTTAGGCTGTAGGTGCTCGCAACATTGTCAATGAAATTAAGTGAAAGTCAAACTTAGTAAAAACTATAAATTAAAACAATATATTTAAAGCTTTTTCTTGTTAGATAGTAGTTGTTTACAGGAATACAATTTTCAGTGCTTTCTTAAATAGCGTAGCCTTTTTTTCATGATCACAGTAGGATACGCACAGGTATTCAACGAACACTTAAAAATAATACAATTACGTCAAAAAGACTGCAAATACTAACAACCACGGGCAACGCCGTACGGGTCAGCTAGTACAATATAAAAAAAACTACTTCCAAAAGTATTTGTTTTATAATAATTCAAGTTTTGTTTAAATAAAAAAGATGTTCAAAGAGTGAAGTTTTATTTATGCCTAATACATCAATGTTTATGCCTATCAATGTTGTTTGTTAAGTAAAATTAAAGAAATTTAGCTTTTAATGTAGCTGAGAAATTACATTAAACACGTATCTTTCATTTTTGTTAGATTGAGAAAATAATGTAAAATTTGCACATAAATCGGTTGCTGCGAGAGAGAGGGTGACAAAAGACTGTCGGCACCACGCGACTTTAGTCCTGGCAACGTCACTAAACATTCTGTCATCAACGAACTGTTTCGTCATTGAAAGTCGACATCCACTTCTTCCGTCTGACCGCATCCAACAAAGCCTCAGGACTTAATACCGTCTCAAGTTATCCACGTTTGATGAATAGTTCAACACACAAGCACTAATTTGTATTTGCGTTGTCAGCTAACTTGTTTGTTTGTTCAGACAACTCCGGAGGGTATTTATTCAATAAGTTCAAGCCCGTGACCGTCTTGTTGTATGAGTTATGTCTCGACTTACCTATTCTACTGAGTATTAATGTACTGCTGGCTTACCTGGAACATAAACATACAAATTAGTTGCAAAATTAGTAAAAAAAACACAATAAGAAATTTACCTTACAAAGCAAAATAACAAGTGAAATAATTCGATCGCGCAGATGAACCTCTGACGTGAGTTGAGCGAATTTCCGAAATTAAGCTTATATGTTTATTGGTCTACCCACGAAGACGTTGAATAGCTGCCTCCTTTTATTAAAATTAAAAGTAGAATTTGTTTGCACCTTAGCCTCCAAAACTGGTTCACGCGCTGCTCGCAGCGGAAAAACATGCATCTGCCGTCGGCCTCGTAACAGAAGCCGCCATTTTGAAATGCATGATTGGATATAATCGCTTATTTTTCTAGATATAGATCATTGTTAGGTTAAACTTCATGCCAAGTTTGAACTCAATCGGTTAAACCGTTCTCTAGATATTAATTATTTAGTAACAGAAACAAAATGGCGGACATTTGGAAAATGAAGCGTTTTTCGACAAAATATTATTCTTGATTTTCTACTTACTTTGACCTATAGAACCATTTCCCGAAGTGTTTAACACTAACTTTGTTCCACCCTGTATTTCGTACTCGCTAGTAAGTACGCTTATATATATTCGTAGCTAGTAAGCGCCTTCGTGAGTAGACTAATTTCTCAAATTGTTGGTTGAAGTCCCAAAATATATAAATTTAATTTTGTAAATTCGCTTAACTTACTTCAGCGGTTCAGCTGCGTGATCGAATTATTAAATTATTTACATCATACTGAATCGACTTAAAACTATTTAAAAAGTATTCATTGAAAAGTGTTTGTGATCGCAGCCATTTTGTTTTTCGAGCTCAGCACTCAAACGCATCAATTTCGAGAAATTATGTTTTTCAGACGAACAAAGCGACCAATACAATGGAAACAGTTTACAGAGACTTACTCCGGTAACTTGATACCTTACAAGAACATGTGCTGCATTATCTTAATTGTCAAAAATGTAAAATTTCTACAGACGTGTACAGCTATTCTTCATCGCAGCCGACTCAAGTCACTGACACAGATTAACTCTAATTACGGATCACAGATGAATCTCTCCTCACAGATGTCGATAATAGGGACAAACCGGTACCGTAGATACAATAATTACCAGACCGGTACTGCCTTAGAATCAATATGCAACGGTGCTGTTAGTTAGATAGACCGTAGTCCTTTTTGTAATCAGAGGAACGCGGTCTTCCGTTAAGGATACGTCAGTCACTCTGCACATGATCACGTAACATATGGAACTACAGTATTTAGTTTCAATTTGTGTTATTTGTAAACCGTAATGTCGGATTTATACATGGTATTAAGCAGAGATTCAGTAATAAGCAGAGTTAATTCAAGGAGTTGACCACAATAAAAAACTTCTGACAAACATATTATCTCCGGAAACGTTTCTTTTACCAGCTATCCGCCTTTTTTTTATTTTTTTTATTAAATAATTTATATCACTAGAACGTATAAACCGATTGAGTTGAAATTTTGCTCATTAATGTAAAGACCTGGTTCGAAGAAAATAATCAACTTGTTCCAATAATCCGTTTCAAAATGGCGGCCATTTAAACTTTTTAAATGAAAATAATGTTTTACTCGAAAAAAGCAGTAAGTTTTTATAAAAAACTTCAAGAGTTAATTTTATAGCCCGATTTATTTTCTAACAAATGGTATAACTGGGTAAATTATCCCTTTCATATTTTACGTCTATTAGCCCCTCTCTGATTAGCCCTAAGCATAAAGTTATCCTAATTCTATATGAAAATACTTGATTAGAACATTTTTATTAACACTGGCACATTAGTTATAGTTTGGTTACTGTTGCCCGTGCATCACTGAGGATGGCGAAACGCGTTTGAGGTTAGTAAACGTATTTATTATGAGAGTTTGTGTTCAGGTTTTATTTTATATAGAATTTTGTCGTTCGGCTTAATTTGTAAATGGGTTGTGTGTGACGTTTTGAATTTTATGCTATTTTTTTACAGTAAATGAAATGAAATTTAAAAAAATCTATATTTTGCAACAATATTACTATAAAAAAGGTGTTTTGCGAGAGTTTGGCACAACTTCAGTAGATGATAGTGGGCCTAAAAAAAGCAAAATTGTTCATATTTAGCTCCGGAAAAGTTTTGTTTCCCAGATACTCGCCATTTTGTTTTTATACAAAAAATTCATATCTAGAGAAATGTTTAACCGATTGAGTTCAAACTTGACATCAAGATAACCTAAATGCTATATTTTAATAAAAATAAGCGATTATATAAAATTATGCGTTTCAAAATGGCGGCTGTTTGAAAATTTCAAATTTAAATTACCCCAAAACCGTACATATTAACAAAATATTTCAAGATGCCTTTTTTGTAGCCCTTTTAGTTCCCTATCGGATGATGTAACTGTCAAAACAATCGGAAGAAAGATAATAGTTAAGTTATAAGTATACTTTTGAACAACACAGTAGGCCTATACATCCTATACCAACACAGTAAACATACAAATTTTGAATGTAGGGCATAATATGTTGTTATTATCTTTAACTTAAGGGGGCACTCCACCTTCATATTGCTAAAAATGAAAAAACAAAAACAAAAATGTCCACATAGTTTTGTTTCCTGCGATTTTCTGAACAATTTGATATATAATAAGTATAGATAATATGCTTATAATTAGTTTATTTTATCTAAAAACTAAACGCTTACACATATTTCAGGCTAGCAGCCAGTGGTGCTCTCCAAATAACTGAGTCTTTTTCTAGGCCGTTTTCCGAAAGTTTTGCTTTCACACGTTCTCATTTACTATGGCAGACATAACTCAAGTTTGAGATAGCCTCATATTTTTATTTTTTTATTTTGAAGAGGACATTTCATTGTACAACCTGTAGTATGGATATACATTAGTTCCTATAATAAAGATTTTAAGAAATGATTAAAAAAAGATTTTACTAAAATTTTTTATAAAAAAATTAAATAACATATTTTTTTACAGAAATATTTTATATAATTTAATATTCATACTACAGGTTGTAGAATGGAATGCCCTTTTCAAAATAAAAAAAAAATATATATGAAGCTATCTCAAATACAACTTGAGTTATGTCTGCCACAGTGAAACCAGTTAAATCCGTAAAAATTACCCCCCCCCCCTCCTAACATAAAATAATCAGGTTTGCTTTAAAAATAAACAAAAAAAATTTTAATGTGGAGTGCCCCCTTAACTATTATCCTTCATCCGATTGTTTTGACAGTTACACCGTACGACAGGAAATCAAAAGGGCTACAAAAAAGGTATATTTACATTTTATGTTAAAAAGTACGGTTTTTTAATAATTCAGGTTTGAAATTTTCAAACTGCCGCCATTTTGAAACGCATGATTGGATATAATCGCTTATTTTTCTTAAACTAGATTATTGTTAGGTTAAATGTCATGGCAAGTTTGAACTCAATCGGTTAAATATTTCTCTAGATATGAATTATTTTGTAAAAAATAATGGTGCATATCTGAAAACGAAGCTTTTCCGAACCTATGTTTATATGAACAATAATTTTATTTTTTTATTTCCTCTATCACCTCCTGAAGTTGTGCCAAACTCTCGCGAAACACCCTGTTTATAGTAATACTGTTGCAAACAAAAATAAAGATTTCATTTCATTTCATTCAATGTCAAATAATCTAAAATTCAAAACGTCACACACAACCCATTCCCAAATTAAGCCGAACCGACGAAATTCATTTATTATTCCTCCGGCGTCACGCTTTAAATGAACAATTCATTCGCTAATTCCATGTGATCAGTTCGATAATTGTTTTGACGCTATTAATTATTTGTCAACCTACGTATTTGCAAGTGGGCGTTATACCTAAGCGATATTGTGTACCAGATGTTTTCCACGAGGAACGTAGGAGTTGTACGGAACGGAATTAGACCGTGTTCGAATAACAAGGAACGATGGTGACGGAACAGTGGAGGTGGGAGACGTCGGATCGCTGTATTTATAATTAATATCAAACGTCTGTTCACATTTTACTATCTTAATGACATTTACTGTTTGTTAGTTTTTAGCGAACGCCCATAGGAAAACTGAACTGTATTACAGTGACTCGCATGGTGAGACCTAATGTCGAGAGTTGTCAATGAGCACCGACCTTGAACCCCAGAACACGTTTTGGGGTCATTAAAAATTGTATTCTCCCTCCATGTCCGATTTTGACCAAATTTGGAACACACGTTAGTTTTTTTAAGTCGCTCGTACGAGTTCGTTAGCCAAAAAAATCCAACAACCGGAAGAACGTTTTTTGACCGGAAGTGATAATGTTTGAGATTTTTCGTAATAGAATTAAACTTTTGTTTTTGTTTATCTAAACAAATAAATATAGCAGATTATTCAAAGCATTTTTTTACACGACCTTATAGCCCGTTTAGTTTCCCCACAATCGGTTTGAAAAACAAAATGTGCATAATAATATCCTTTATATCATATCAGGAGCATCCTTAATATAGGTGATTTTCGCCTTAAAAGAACGAACGAATCAAATGTTTGCGTTTAGTGCCAACAAGACGCAATTTTCGTTATCTGCACGAGGATGTCTTAGTTTTTATTGTAGGCCAAAGGTTAAATAGAAGACCTAGTTATCAATGAAACGATAAAATATTTTCTCGGTGTTTCACTACAACATTCATATAAGACATTTTTTGTAATTTTGTATGAGTGCGTGATCAAATAATGGTGCATTTTTGTGTTTTCTGAAAGTAGACACTTAATACAATTAAATGTAAGCGTGTTTTATCCGTAAGTGCAGCTATAACTCCGCAACCCAATAACTATATATGGGGATATATGGAATGGTAGAACTCCATCCCCCATTAATGGAGAAGGTTTCGGTTTGAAACTGCAGGGGTTGATATGTGTGTCAAAAAAGCGCATCGCACTAATTTACTTCTTATGGGAAGTCAGTGATCTAGCTAGGAATCGAATACCGAAGTGGCCAGAATGTTACTGAATGTTTTAGAATATTCAAGAAGTTTCCAGACGGCAGGGACTTTTTAGAAACCGGAAACTGTTTATGCAATCAAATACCTAAAACTTGGCACAAATTACGCTTAAATTATATACAGGAGAGAAAAAATTATTTGCTTTCCTTAGTTGCGTCTAAGGGGTAAAATATTGCCCGTAGAAAATGTTTTAGGTGAGTAGACCTACTCATGCACCTCAAACAAACTGGAGGAAATCGTGGTTTTTGCGCTTACTGACGCATAACTGATACAGTAAAGACCACGAAAGAATACCGTTGAGGGGCGGGCTTGTGTACACCGAGACCTTGAACGCTCCAATCGCCTTAGTGCGACGTTGTCACATTCTTCTCACGCTTCTAACTGAACGCGGATGACTCAACGCATTTATAATTCTTTAAACTGTGCGCTCAAGCCTCGAGCGGTAAATACCAGGAGTGTTCGAGACTAGTAGATATGGTAACGTTGCGCGCCCATCCTATTGGCCGCCACGCAACTGTATTCTTTAGTGGTCTTTAATATAGTTTTGTTTTCTTAGTGTGCAATACCACTTGAGTAAAACTACCGAATCCAGTGAGCGGAGTCAACCTTAAGAAGGCCTATGGCATTACATTAGTAAAGCGCTCGAGTGCGGCTAGAATATCCTTTAATACATTTTCATTTTTACTAATGCCAGTCTTATTTTATTTCCACCATGTGTACACGACATTTAAATTTGCAGAAAGCTCCAGTGTATAGACAGTAGTTAACAAAATTCGCCCCGATGTTTTACTAAAGTGACTCAACTAAAAATCATGTTTTTCGTCTTGCTTATAAGCACACATCTTTAATCAAAAAGTAAAATTTACAATTTTTGTCACCTACGAATTATATTTAGATGTTCATGAACGATTTCCTGTAAATTACAAAACATTATTTTCAAAATTAAATGAAAGGTAAGGTATATTGAAGAGGACTAAATGGGAATGTTTCGCCTGGCATTGCACACCCTTAAGATTGAAGCCATTCAATTTTATTTACTCCTATGTTTAAACGTAATTACTGAAAATAAATTATTATTATTACCCTGGTAGAGTGTTCTGATAATCTCAAATCACATCACCAAAATATAAAACTTTATAGAATCACTGTTTGTAACGGCGCTATCTTATCAGTTGTTTTTTATGAGTGTTGTGAAAGCTATAAAAATGTTAAGTGTAACAAAGTCAATCTTATGATAAGGGCTTTGTTATTGTTTAATTACCAACCATATCAATGATTACAATAAGAACTATATCCAACGCGCCCAGTCTGCACCATTATCCTGGTGTTTTAAATAATATATTATATAATCGGGGGAGGAGGGGGATATAGGTGTTCATAGTTGTTGATATTGTTGAACAACTAACCCTCGTTTTCCTGCTATGAGAAATATTTTCCGACTTTGACCGGCTTAATATTGGGTAATAAATACGTTTGACCAGTAAAATGTAATGCTCTACAACTTTGTAATACAATATGGTTAAAAATAAGCTTGGTTTAAGAAATGCAAAAAACTTATATAAATCGCCAACTTTGAATTTGAGTTGAGGCAAAGAACAAATGTAGTTCAAAACAAATTTAAAAAAATCTAAATGATATTCACATTTGGACTGTAGTCATTTTACTTTGTCACTATACTATAGTATAGAGAAAGTACAGTGATCGTAAAAAAATCGAAGTAGAGATTTTCGTGGAAATATTCGTTTTAGGACCCCCTGAGTCCAAAAAGTGTTTTTTATAAAATGTCTGTCTGTATGTCTGTAAATATACAAAGCTAGAGCGAAAACTATTCGATCGATTTCAAACAAATTTGAACCAGACATGTCAAGTAAGCCTGTATGGATGCACGAAAAACGTTTTTGAAAATTTTGAAAAACAACCCCCTTTTTGGTAAATCCCTCCCAAAATCAATTTTTTATAAAAAACGTCTCTAACGATTTTGATAAAATTTGCCTTCTTTGTAGCCTTTAATGTACCCTACCATATGCAAAAAACAGCATCTTTCTAAAAATTCTCGTTTAGCTAATAATAATAACTAATTTTTGAGGTTTTTGGCCATAAAGGGGGTTGTTTTTCAAAAATTTTCAAAATCTTTTTTCGTTCATTCATACAGGCCTAATTTACGTGTTTGGTGCAAATTTGTTCAAAATTGATGGATTAGTTTTCTCTCTAGATAATAATAATAATATTTATTCGTGATAATAATCTCCTACTTTAATAAATCACCTCTTCTACCCCACCTACAATTGCGAAGGCACAGTGAATCTGTTTAATAATTTAAATATGTTTGTGAGAAAGTATGTGCCAGTTCCTGGTACCGTTTATTTAAAATGACATTCAGAATAATTATCTGATAATTATTACTCCAGTAATCTGATAAACATTGGCTCTTATGGGAGTTGAGATTCAAGACGGTGGCTGGGTTTGCCGAGCCTTAAATTGCCGGTTGCACTATCAATTTAATCTCAATTATTTAAAGCCAAATAAAATAGATTTTGATATAAGAACGGCACTAAATTAACCTATATATACATGAATGGAGTGGGAAATTTTACCTCAACGGTCTTCTCAAGGAATACCGTATTATCCGATGTGTTCGGATAATCGAGGATCCTCTGTAACCCTACACTTTTATTGAAAAGAAATCAAATACCTGCGCGGTGGTAGCACGCAAACGTCTTTTACCAGTAGCAAATTGTTAAAGTTGACTCTCGTGTAACTGTTAAGATGCTGAGATCTAGCGTTAGTCTAACAAGTTCAAGGCGAGGCTAACCAAAGCAATTGTAATAAGCTAAGGAATGTTACAGCGCATTGCCTGAAGATATTAGCTGGCAGTTAAGTGACAGCGAACTATTCCGCGAGGCTAGTAACATGCAACGTTACTATACAAACTTAGTTAAAGCAGTTATACTGTTTTTTTAGTATTACTTGCCAGATAACCACTAGGAGGTTTGTCAAACTCTCCAATATTCTAGGCACATATTTTAAATTTCATGTTAATACATATAGGAATACTGTTATTGGATCTAAATTAATTAAAGAGAGTGTACCTCTGTGAGTAACAATAGAATATTGATCGACCAAGCAGCCGAACCGCTGACTAAGATGTGCGAATTTCCAATTTAAGTTTATAGGCTATGTTGTAGGGTCTCAACCTACTATTTGAGAAATTGGCTTACTCTCGAAGGCGCTGAATAGATATCTCCGTGTAAGAAACAAATTAATAGAAATTTGTTTCCACCTCAGCCTCTACCCAGGGCTCACGATCTGCTTCATACAGCTCCAGTTGAATTACGGCCTGCTTCGCTGCGCTCGCAGCGGTCAAGCGACTAGCTTGTGGGCCTCAGGTCAGAAGCTGCCCCATTCGGGAAAATCCGAACGTGGATTTGAACCGGGTACTTTTATGGCATTTTACGTTTTGTTGGCAAAAAAATGTGCAGAATATATTTTTGTATTCCCAAAAACGTTTCACTTTAGTACAAAGCTTTTGTTAACTTTCTGTCAAAAAACGTGCTTCGGGTTGGTGGATTTTTTGGCTAACGAACTAGTCCGAGCGACTTGGAAAACCAACGCAAAATGAGGTCAACCAGAGGGCAAGGTTAGAACTTTTGACTCCAGTCATTGAGACGATCGCATCCGAACACAGTTCCCATGCAGCACAGAATCTATCCCCATTGTCGCACTAGTGAGCAATCTTTGTTGTGAATTTTAAAATAATCGATGACCCAGCTGAATCACTGGCGCGAGTAGTAATTTCCGAAATTAAGTTTATGTTTTAGGGTTTCAACCAACTATTTGGGAAATTGGTTTACGCACGAAGGCGCTGAATGCTACCTTTGGCTACGAAATATATTAGTAGAATTTGTTTGCACCTCAGTCACCAGCAACGGCGCACGCGCTGCTTAACGGAAACACTAGCTTTACGAGTTTGCACCTTGAACTTGCGGATTATGGACTGCGCTTTGTGAGCTGGCACCTCAAACTTGCTGCTTCGAATCAAAAATTCCCTACTTGGATTTCAACCGGGTACTTTTATGGTATTTCACGTTTTAGACGATTTTGGGTGCTGGTCGGCTGTACTTGCAGAACAATCACCTACATTAACTATCTTTAGATAAAAGTTTCAATATAATACGATTTTTAAAAAAATGTTTGCCTAACGAACTCATCCGAGCGGTTACAACGTATGTACTAAATTTGGATTAATTCGGACGTACAATGCGGTCATCAGAGTGCGAACCAATAAATACAAACATATACAATCTTTAATTAGGATCCATGAGTGGTGGTCATTGACCTCTCCCGACCTTAGGTTTCACCATAAGAGTCACTGCAATAGCTAAAGTAATTCAATAATACTGTACTCACAATAAGATAATTCTCGATTTACAAGCCGAAACAGCAAATGTTGACAGTGAAGATGTTGTGTAATTAATTAAAGAAATAAAACATCGAAGAAGAAGAAGAAGAAAGTGAAGCAATTACGACTTCCTAAGTGAATCAAGTAGCCCTAAAACAGCTCCAGTGTTGCCGGATGTACTTAACTATGATAGTACTTTATCTTCTAGATGATGTCACTGAGACGCTAAGCCTACATGTCTGTTATTACGGGCAATTGCTTCCGCACAGACATCCAAAGATAAACCTAACCACTTCGCATTTAACTAATAAACTGGGATTTTATGATTAGAGACCAGCTTGTATTCCGTTAACTACATACATCGGTATAGTGAACTAAATAAAAATTCAGGTCTCAATGGAACGGGAGTTATAATAATTCGATCACGCAGCGAATTTCAAAAATTAGGTTTATGATTTAGGGTTTCAACCAACTATTTAAGAAATATGTCTACACACGACGGCGCTAATTAGCTGCCAGCGTGTACGAAATATATTACTGTAGTAGAATTTCTATGCACCTCAGCCTCCAGCAACGGCTCCGCTCACAGGGGGAACTCACTTTGCGAGTTTGCTGCACCAAGACCTTGCGGCCTTCGTTTCACTCGTAGAGGACTCGCTCAAATCAGAAACTGCTTAAAGGTAAAAAGTCCCACATGTATTTGAACCGAATACTTTTATGGTATTTTATGTTTTGATCGATTTTGTGGAAACCAGACGAGCTTTAAGGTCGTGTAAAAACACAACAAAATGTACAGAATAATCCCATACACTAATCCGAGCCACTTAGAAAACCAACGTGTGTACCAAATTTGAATTAAATCGGACTTAAAATCTTACCTATGGAAATTCGCTAATAAAAGCTAAAACGAACCTGCATAACTTACGCCTAGTCCTAACAAAAACTTAACCTAAAAATGTATTTAAATAATAATATTATCGTGGTTTGTCACATGCGTGCCTCTATACTCCCCAACACACCCGCAGCCCCATGGGTATCATATAATGAGAATTCTGATAAAAAAATGGCAGAACACCTTTTAAATTATAACATTATTCATGTGAAAAATTAATTAAACTACGTAAATATTTTGTATACAAAATTTCAAAGTTAAAATGAATCTAAAGTCAAAAGAGCGCACATTCATCTTCAACGGACATTTCGAGAAGTAAAACAAAATACAGTGGAAGATTACCAAGTTCCACGACGCTACGAGAGATGTCGCTAGGGTAGCACCGTTGCTGTAACTTACGAGCGTCGCCGTCAGCAGCACTTGTAGGGCGTCGTCACGTGTTGATGTTTCAGCGTTATCGACCCCCGCGACTTTATCTACCCTTAATTTATTTATTGTTACACAATATTCCAATTTATATACATAAGTCGGGTATAAAACATTGTACGTAGAAAATATTTTATGTAAAATGTCGGGCCTACTCACAGACGTGAAACACACTCCAAACAAACTGGCGGATATCGTGATTTTCGCGCTTAGCCGATCAAATATGTAAGCCTAAATGGGAATCATAAATTAATTTGGACTCACGATGCGTTTTTTTTTTTACCAGTGAACTCTCAATATTTACCCGATATTTCTTCCATTCATTCTTGCGAGCGAGATCGCATAATAATTCACTCTTGCTAGTCAACTCCTATAAAAGCGAGTGTACGTCCGTCCGTGAGTAACAATATAATATAACAGCTGATTTCATCTGTAATACTAAAACAACACCTAGCGTAGATTATGCTTTGAAGTTATGTTTACAACTTCAATCAATAACAAGATGAAAAGATGGAACACTTTTTCGAAACTTCAACTCCTGTTTTTTTTTTTTTTTTTTTTTTTTTTTTAATAAAATGTCAAAATCGGGTTTCCTGTACCCAAAAACATATAAAACTATTTGTGTTAAAATCACTGTATTTTTAAAACTTTGACGATAAAACGTTATCCCGACGCGCTACGACTCTTTAACTGTCAAAATCGGTTTCCCCATACAAAAAAAAACATATAAAACAATACCTCAAACTGTATTTTAAAAATATTGACTCCAAAAACGTGACCCCGACGAGCTGCAACTTTTTAACTACCAAATTCGGTTTTCCCGTAAACAAAAATATATAAAACGATACCCCATACTGTATTTTCAAAATTTTAGCCCAATATTTTTAAAATGTAGACCCAAAAACGTAACCCCGACGCGCTACGACTTTTTAACTATCAAAATTGGTTTCCCGTACCCAAAAACATATAAAACGTTACCTCACACTGTATTTTTATAATTTTTACCCAATATTTACAAAATGTTGACCCAAAAACGTGACCCCGACGCGCAACGACTCGCACTAAAAAGCTCAAAAGCTTTTCAACTCTCCGCAATAAAATTACGAAGATTTTGTTCGTCGTCTTTGAATATCATGTCCACAGGCAGACACACAAAAATTATCGCATGATTTCAATACGTTGGCATTTTATTAATGCGAGCGAAGTAATACAATGTCTACTTTTAAATATAAGTTATAGACCTAATGTAAAAACTATAATACTTTATAAGATTTGCTTTGATGTTATAAAATGAACATATAACAACCTTGTATCATCAATAGATTCATTTATAAAACAAATTTACCCATTCGTTTAGTTTCGGAAACATTCGTACATCTTCGTATAACATATAAAGACATTCAATTATTAACAACTAGTGGATCCAGCAATGCTTCGATATTGCTTGATTTACTTTAAAGAGTAGTTATTCCATTTCATTACATTGACTTAAGAGATCGAATTGCAAAATGGTTTTTATACCACTTTAGAATATACTACACAAATTTAAATTTATAGTTTGTAAACCTTTATAGATAATACAGTAAACCTTTTACCTTTTGTTTGCTTTTACCTAATCTAAAAAAACTGATGGTTGTGAAGAATTGTAAAAAAACTGATTCTTTAGCCCAATTGGTTGCAAATAAACGTGTTTTGGTTTATTGTAGGAATAACCTAAAATTTTGTTCAGTTTTTGATCCAACTCAGCTGTTTTATATATATATTATGTAACAACCAATGTTTGAATTGAATTAAAATATAGTAAGCATTTTAAGTTTATTTTTGTTTTTGTTTGCTTTAAGTTGGTCAATCTAACCTAAAAAGCTGTTGGTTTTCAAGAATAATAAACTAATTATAAAATGCTGAGTAAAGTTGCTATGGTAATGGATGTAAATAAACATGACGTGTTTGTTAAGCTTTTTATACGAACAGCTGTTTTTGTGCACTATGGTCTTGAGTCCATACAAAACAGGTTGTTAAATTTTTTTTTTTAAATTTGAAACTTTTTCGGGAAACTTTTCAAAATGTTCTTTTTATAAAAACCTAGTTCGGACTATTACGGAAATTTTAAAACAAAAAATAGTCAAATTGGTCCCGCCGTTCTCAAGTAATGCGCTTACAAAGGAACAGCAATTCATTTTTATTATATAGATAATAATTATTCTTCATTATAATGTTAACAAATTCTAAATAAATATCTATGTGAAATAAAAAGCAATTAAAGATAATACTCTTTTCTTTATTTTGATATAGGCCTACCTATAATAATGTATATAAATACAAAATGTTAACCTATAAGCCTACAGTTTTATAAAACCATATCTAAATTTTAAAACATTTTAATATTTTATAATATTTAAAACATTAAAATATTTGATATGTCAATGTGAAATAAAAACTAATTAAAAAGTAATAGTTTCATCTTTCTTGATATAAAATAATATATTGTATTCTGTAAACGATGTATTTCTGATGTTTTTCTAATTAACCTGCCTGAGATCCTTCACGGGGGCTTACTTGCATTAACATAAGTACCACGGTAAATGGTTTAATCTACATAGTAGTAAAAGTTATCAGACCTTAGATCGCACAGTATTTAGAAACACATGTCTACTTAGTCTGTATTACCTGTTATGTTATAGTTATTGGGTACTAGGAACGATCCGATAAAAGTCCAATTAGTAAAGACTCGTTGATTATACACAATCCAGATCTCGTAAAAGGGCATTATGGTTGCAAAACTGGAGTACACGCGTTGTAAACACGGCCTATCAAGTAGAAAGAACAAATTCTAGAGAACAAACATGGGTTTATCGTGTAAAGTAACAAGAAGTGACGACAGATTTGAACAAAACAATAGATACGATCTGGATGAAGTAATAAGAGTAATTTTAAAGAGCTATAAAGGATGTAACAAATATCTAAGTGGCATCTTTAGAATTGACACTATACAGGTGTCGCGGAACTATCTGGAACCACTTTGTAGAATTGTTTCTTGGATAAAAATAAGATGAAAAGTTCCTATAAACATAGCTCTGAAAACGCTTCGTTATCCAATTAGGCGCCATTTTTTTAGAAACAACATTTTTATGACAACCAAAACGTGTTCTGAGTACCATGATCGGTGCTCATTTACCACTCCCAACCTTAGATTTCACCATAGGGGTTGTTACTGCAATAGCTCATCTTTCCTAGGGAAATTCGCTAATGAGGACTGCAGAAAGATATCGTATAGAATGAACGTCTTTTGCGGGGGCATAAAGGAAAATTTCCTCTACACCATGTTACCGACGAGGTTATCGAAAAATAGTCCAAAGAAAATTGCATGGTTTGCGACCCATACGTATAAGACTCTTATACGTATAAGAGAATATGGCACAACGTCATTCAATTTTTGATTGGCTCGTATTCCGAGTGTTCCTTATTTTTGTTACTGAAAATAAGTTAATACAACTGTGTATATATCTTGGGTTGCATAACAGGAAAACTTTTGAAGTAAAAACTTCTTTAGGCGCACCGAGCACTTTTTGGATGACGTAAAATAAACAAACTCGCGATACGCGAGATCCTTTGAGTTTTTTATTTCGTCGATGATTTCTTCTTCGTCATTGGTTTACACACATACGTATAAACCTGGCGTTCAATGTAACAGCTGATTGTAAAAAGAAGAAGAAATCAGGAAATAAGACAGGCAGTGATCAATTCAAAGGCTTAAACTCAATAGCTGTATGGGTTTAGTCACGTCACGCTACGGATGAAATGGACATTGTGCTTCCACAGTTTGTAAGTTGTGTTAAATTAGTGTAGTTGGTTTTTTTTTTTTTTGGTTTAACGTCCTGCTGTTTTGCACTTAAGACTAATGAAGACGGGACCTACAGTTTTACGTGGAATCCGAACCACTAGTGTAGTTGGTGATACCTCTACAACGGATTATATAGCTGAAACGGCCGTCGTTTGAAACTACATGACAATTGACGACGCGACGGTTAGTTATCCTATTACTTTAAATGAGCAATTCTTGTATCTATCTTTGTATGTAACTTTGTATCTGTCGCGTATCTCGAAAACGGCTCTAACGAATTCAAAGAAATTTTGTATTTAGGTGTAGTTTTGATTTTTAAGTACACCCATATATTTGTATTTCGTGTAAAAAACGCCATTTTTTAGAAAATCTAATTTAAAAGTTGAAAAATGTTAACATAGGGTCTTATGGGTTGCCACGTTGGTTACAAAATAACAACGAAATATTAAATAAAGCGATCAAAACAGCTGTTTATAAACAAGCCAATTTATACTGTTTTAGCACGTTGGAAATAGAGTGGAATAGAACTGAGATTTGAGTATTAACCAAAATCGGCTGTTCATTGGATAGTTTTTAATTACTGTTAAAAAAACAAGCTAATTTATACTGTTTTAGCACGTTGGAATTAGAATAAATTGGGCCTGATTTAACAACTTATTTTGTCAAGAAAAAGAGGTAAACTTGGCAAAGATGAATAAATTCTAATAGTGAATTTTGTAATATAGGCCTGGCTCATTTCTGAAACATAGTATTGAGGTTATGTTAATCCTGCAATAATTTTTACTATATTTAGGCCTGGTTTCAAAACTTTTGTTGGCAGAAGACTAGGACTAAAATCGTAATGAAAGCCTCTCACGTTTCTAAAGCATGTATTTGAGGTTGTAATTAATCTTGTAATTACTGTTAATATATTTAAGCCTGGTTTCATAATTTTAGTTGACAGAAGATTAACGAGATTCTCTAGCGAATTTTCCAACTGCGAGCGAAGCGAAGTAACCATCTGAGGCCGAAGGCCGAGGCGGGGTTGGGACGCGAATCGTCCAGAGGCAGAGCCCCTAGTTATAGTCATTTATAACAATAGTCGAAATGGTGAAAAACATAAGTAATTATGGAAATCTATTAAATTTGATTTTGTCTAACGAAAATGAATATTTAACTAATGGACCATTTCATCTGTTTAGATTTAAGTAATTAAGGAATTGAAATTTTTTTATAACAATTAAGAATAATATTAAATAATTTTAGCTCTGTAGTTTGTAGGAATTTAGTACGATTTATTTTTATTGTGTAAGGGTGGCTACCCCGATTATATTTGTTTGTAGTGGCCATGTTCTCTAAAAATCCTAGTACTAATATGAATAAATTTAGTGAAATTGAGTAGTTTTTGAAAACATAAAAAAGTAAGTGTTTGGATTACTATTTCATTTTAATGGTAGCTATTCAATTTCATCCCTTTGACTTACGTAGGCCTAATCAAATTGCAAATATTTTTATTTAGGCCTACCTTAATAATATAGTTTTATAGCTTGTAGGAAGTTAGTTTAATTAATTTTATTGTATATGGGTAGCAACCCCTTTTCAACCCATTCGGCTGTTGTAATTCTAACGTCTAAACACTCCTGGCAATAAAATCGATAAACTGTGAAAATTTTAGTGAAATCGGTTGAATAGTTTTAGAGTCTATAGAGTACAAAGAATCAAACATTCATTTTTATAGACATAGATATCTTAACTTCAATTCAATATCCTTGAAAAAATCAATTTAGATTTGTTACATATAGCCTACAGATTCAATATTTATTGATTATCCCACGTACTCCTCACCTGTGAAATGCGTTCATGCTTATCTTAATACAGTTTTTTAAATGAATCATATAATCTTATTTCCCGTAAATATTTATCAAAACAGTATGTTCAGTCATAATATAATGGTTTTGAAACAATTAAGAAGTTTTGCACTCCTAAAACAATTCCCCTATGCGAGTCGGTGGATTTCCTTAAAAACACGCACGGGAATAAATATAGTTTGCCACAAATAGGCCAAAACTATATTTTGTTTCGGAGTATTCGGGAAAATATTTACAGACAAAATAACCATTTCTTATCTAAATTAAAATCAAGTGCCAACAAGACGCCATTTTCGTTATCTGCACAAGGATGTCTTAGTTTTTATTGTAGACCAAAGGTTAAATCAATAAAACCTAGTTATCAATGAAAAGATAAATAATTTTCTCGGTGTTTCACTACAACATTCATATCATATTACATGGTTTATAATTAAGTAGCAGTGCGTGATTAAATAGTTAAAAAAATAGCGGGAAAACTTTTTGCGAGTTTACATCTCCACCAGATCAGAAGTCCCCTCCCCTCCGGTAAAATAACCCATGCGGATTTGAACAGAGAACTTTTAAGGTATTAAACGTTTTAATCGATTTGGGGGAGGGGGGACCAGACGGGCTACAAGGCCGTGTAAAAAGACAAAATGCGCAGAACCATCTCCTATATAATTTTTTTTAGAAAAACACAAATAAAGATCCATTCTAGTACAAAAAATCTCAAAAAAGTATTACTTCCTGTCCAAAAAAAGGGCTTCCAGTTGTTTGATTATTTTGGTTAACGAACTCGTCCGAGCGACTTAAAAAAGCAACGTGAGTGCCGGACATATATACATTTTTTAATAACAGCCCAAAAAGTATTCTGGAGACTATGATCGCTGCTCATTTACCTTTACCACTCTCGACCTTAGGTCTCACCATCAAAGTCACTGCAATAGCTCAGCTTTCCTACGGAATTTCGCTAATGACTGCTTTGGGAAGCACTGGAGACCTAGAATAAATACTTAAATAATTTGTATAGATTTCTGAAAAACCCTGTACATTTGGATTTGTTCTTTACTTTTACATTATAGAAAGTGCCCCATACATTTTCGTGAATCACCCAAGAGCGCGCTTTAAATGTTGTTACATTGTCAACAACTACGGAACCCTGATATTGTAACGGTTTTGTTCGATTGCGCATCCATCCTCGCGCACATTTCGCCAGCCAAACTGTCTAGTGCAAACATCCACAGTCGATTCAGTAAACAAAATCCGTTACGGAAACAATGGCACAAGTCTTACATAATTGTAATTGCTCAATCTCGGGATATGACATCAGTTTTATCACATTTCCCCATGCGTTCTGAATGTCAGGTTTTAATCTAGACCCGTTATTTGTGATATTACGACATACGGGCCTCACATCCGACGAAACTGAGAAACTGAAAACCCAATTTCACTTAGGCCTAATGCTAGTACGATGTTTTTTAGAAAACAAAGTACTATTATTATTGGACAACCTCTAGCGGTTAATCCTCAGTCGAGTTCAATGAATTTTGTTTTTAAATTAAAGCTCTTAGCCATTAGATACTTTTATGTGTTCCAGTGACGTATACATTTTAGCTTTCATAAGTCGATGATAAAAGGACAATGCAATTTCTTTCCATAATCTGCCAGCGATTACTGCTCTATCGATTCCAAAGATGTTATAGTAAGTATTTGTGCAAATGAGCGTAACTATAAATTTATACAAAAAAGAAAGAACACAGTCGTGGGACTGCCGACAGAAGTAAAAAATGTCAGGAATAAAAAGCGTTGGTTATATGTCCATTTTAGAGGTTTACAAAAATACACTAAAATTAACACAACTTCCAAAATTAAGAAGTGCAATGTCCATTCAGAGGACCAAGTAACTATTTTAACACAATTTACAAAATGACGAATCAAAATGTCCATGTCATCGGTAGTGTGACGACATTAAACGCATACAATGATTAAACGCCTACCCACTGGCTATTTTATTTCGTCGATTTCTTCTTAATTAACAATCAGCTGTTACATTAAAATTCTGGTATAATACGTGTATAAGTGACGTGACTAAACCCATTCAGCTACTGAGTTTTTAAACCTTTAAATTTACCACAGCCTATTTTATTTCATCGAGTTCTTCGATTTTTACGATCAGCTGATACATGAAACTTCTTGTTTATATTAGTGCGTGTTTAAACTAATGAAGCAGAAGAAATCATTGACAAAATAAAAAACGCTTAGGGTGCGCCTAAAGAAGTTTTTACTTTAAAAAATCTCATTTGCCTTTAAATATAATGAAATTATACACTCCACTGACTGCGGCAAATCAAATATAAAACAAGTACAAATGAATTAATTACTGTATCGAACATTCAGCCGATTGAAAGTAAGTAATAAATCGATCACGCAGCTGAAGCGCTTATGTGAGTTGAGCGAATTTCCAAAATTAAATTTATATGTTTTAGAGTTTCAACTATTTGGGCGCTGAATATAGGGTCTATCAGAAGCTGCTCCTACCGGACACTTTTTGATCGAATTTGGGAGAACCTGACGGTAATGTCGTGTAAAAACAAAATAATCTCCTATATTTATTGTTTTAGATACCCCCCCCCCCAGTTTCATTCGAGTGCGAACAATCTAAAAAAATAGTTACTTCCTGTCAAAAAACGTGCTTTTGTTTGCTGGATTTTTTGGGCTAACGAACTCGTCCGAACGACTTAGAAGAAAAACGTGTGTACCAAATCGGTCGTAAAATGCGGTCGTTATAGTGCGAACACCTATATATACAACATTTTTAACAACGTGTTCTGGATACCATGATCAGTGCTTATTGATTACTCCCGACTTTAGGTCTCACCATAAGAGTCACTGCAACAGGTCATCTTTCCTATGGAAATTCTCTAATAAGAATCATTATGTTGCTCGAGTATAAGCCTCTGTCGGATTAAATGAAGAAAACTAAAAATGTTCAATGAATCAACTTACAATAAAAGGCAGTGACTTAGAGATTGCTGCTCAATTGACTTTTGAATGTTTGAAAGTATTTCGGCCTGAATAACGCCAGGCCAGTAGTTACGACTAGGAGACTGTATAAAGTTTTTGCGAATTCTTTAAAATCATCTTCACTGTTTACTCCGGACAAATAATAAGACGGGTTACCGTTCCAATGCTCCGCAAACGCGTTTATTTGCAAATCTTCTTTCACCATTTTAAATACCTAGCTTCCCAGTATTCTCAAAAAGAACTGCAACATTGGAAGGTTTATGCCGTAATAAATGCTCGCGTGGAACAATGGCGGCAAATTGGTTCCGTTATTCGTATGGGCTTTACGCCGACCGTGAGAAATAAGTCTCGTCTTAGTCGCTTAGCTCGCGATCATTATAAACCTTCTACCATCTTGGATTATCTCTGTGTGTTGCAACCTCCAACTACTTATTTGAAATTATCGTTTCACGTTAACAAAACACGGTGCACGATTTACTACATTTATTTTAGATATGTATTCATAGTTCAATATTGAAACGGATTAGGTGGATCCATCATACAAATTATTGCAAGCGGATAAAGTTTACAACACGCTACCTCGCCATATTGCGACAGCGTCGCCAACGTAAAAGCAAGAAAATGCTCTAATATGTAATTACAATGTTAAATTGTATCTCTAAACGTCATAAATAAATGCAAACAAAGACTAAAACACTTTAAACTTAAACTCAATTCACAATTTGTTTAACTCACAAGAATTAATACTTCAAATAGTTTTTACTCTTTTGAATGGTATCGGACTGCGCATGCGAACGTAAATAAACAGGATGCCGGACTCAGCCTGTACTTTTGCAAACAACTTAACATAACTTAATAAAATATTTAACAAACCAGGGATACAAACAATTTTCACTTTATACAATTCCATGAAATGCATAATGGTTACCGTACATCAAACTACAAACTACGGATATTCGATATACATCGATGCGTCAAAAACATTAAAAGTTCACGATTCAATACATCCAATCAATCCGATGTATAACAAGGACCCAAACGTATTCGATGCTTCGATGTATTTTCAATCAAACAAAATATTTTCAAAAATTGCCTGAATTTCTTACCTACAGTATCTAGTTACAGTATGTTTCCGTTCGTAAACATATATATATGCCTAAGTTGGTAACATCAATTAAAGGTAGAAACACACTGCCGTCACGTCACGTGAGCTCACGAGATGTCACACTGTCACATATTTAATGTGATATCACCGCTGTCACACATCATCACCGTGACATTACTTTCTCGATCATTTCTTTCTTAGTTCTTGCCTTATCAATATGAAATAAAAACCAAACAAAAGAAAATATTTGAAGGCCTATCTTTATTTTGATATATTATAATAATGTAGGCCTATATAGATACCAAATTTTAACAAATATGCCTAAAATTTGTGATAAAAAATAGGTGATTTTGAATTTGTAATCATTGCAATATAGTTTACCTGAACTGAAGTGGAAAATACGTCAGCTCACGTTTCCCGAAATTGTGGGAGCCCAGATATTTATCACGTGAGCTCACGTGACGAGTGACGTTATGCCCGTGATGTGAGGTGACAATAATGTACAAGTAATTCTAGCCCATTGAAATACCATTCAAAACAACATCCCAAACTTTTAGAACGTGACATGAGATGGCATGACATCATGTGAGTTCACGTGACGTGATGGCAGTGTGATTCTGCCTTTAGTTGATTTGTATAACAGAAACGCAAACAATTTACACAATGTTCTAAATTATAGACTGAAATAACGGTATGTTTTCAGTTTGTAATCATTTATAAGTTGGTAACATCAATGGCTCTATACCATTTACCTACCATGTTGAAACGGCATATATTCGGTTAGTTATAGTTTGTTGTTGGTTCTAAAGAAAGAAGTCAACAAAACCAAATTTTAAAAAATACACATTTACAATGACTTCTAACCTCAAAACAAATCATATAGTGCTATCACACATTAAACTTAATATTTTGAAGTTATTTTCTTTCTCATGTGCATCAAATTAATCTGCACGCAATTTCACGGGATCTTACTAGTATTTATAAATCAAGAGCCTAATATGTTTAATTTTGCTACTTAAAAATGTCAAATATTCGATACAACTAGAGGCCCAAATTGACATGGTTTAATCTTCCGTTACCAATATCAATCAAAGAATACATATTATGCATTAGCTGAAACACAATGTAGTAATTTTAGCGAATTTCCATAGAAAAGGTGAGCTATTGCAGTGACCCTTATAGTACCGATCGTGGTCCCAAGAACACGTTTTGGAGTGTCATAAAAAAATTACATACACGTGTTCTCACTCTATCGGCCGCATTTAAAGTCCGACTTGGTCCAAATTTGGTGCACACGTTGCTTTTCTAAGTGGCTCTTACTAGTTCGTTAGCCAAAACTCCAACAACCAGAAGCACTTTTTTGACCGAAAGTAGTTCTTTTAAAGATTTTCCGTACTAGAACGAAACTTGTTTGTAGTTTTAAGTAAACAAATTAATGTAAGAGATTATTCAGCACATTTTGTTTTCTACATGACCTTATAGCACGCCTGGTTCCCCTAAAATGGGTTCAAACGTAAAATACCATTAAAGTACTCGGTTCAAATCTACGAGCGAGGTTTTACCGTGAAACAGCTTCCGTTTCGAAGCCGGGATGAAACCTCTGTCCAGGGCGAGAGAAGCAAAACAGTTCAAAATCGCATGACGGAAGGTCGAATTTGCAGAGACTGACGGCTGAGTTGCAAAAAAAATCTACTCATATATTTCGTACACGCAGGCAGCTATTCGATGAGTAGAATAGCTGATCGAAACCCTAAACATATAAACTTAATTTTGTAAATTCGCTCATCTCAAGCCAGCGTTTCAGCTGCGTCCATCAGCACTCTTTCTAAATTGACCTGGTAAAGCAGTGGATGTAGAAGCGTCCAAGGTTAGGACACCAGGAGTACACCGACTGAAGCAACACTTCGTGAAATCACCGTGCACTTACAGTAAATTGCTTAATACGACCTACATACGCGAGATGTTATGTCTTCAAAGTGGGACACACAAACATAGTTTAGATGTTGGAACAATTGACCAAAGGAAAGATAACATACTGACTCGACGGAATTCGAGTAGGTCGTTGACTTTTCTTTGGTGGAGGAAACGTCGTGAGATTTGAAATTATTTAATCCGGTGTAATCAATGTGTTGTAACCATATAGTGGTCATATTAGGTAGATTACCAAATACCTAACTGCAGGCGTTACCATGGTTACTTCTGGAAAATGTCTCCTACCCTGTTTGTTCGTGGTCCCCAGTCCCCAAAACCATAGTCAACGCCTTGTGACGCATCGCTCACTAACCCCCGCGAACACTCGCAGCAAAGAAAATGCAAACGTATTATTGTATACTTTAATATTTTGACGGAAATGATTGATTAGGACAGACGTATGCACGGTAGGGCCAGAGTTTTCGCGCGAATGACAGGCATTTTTTTAAATAATATAGAGATATACTGTAAAATAGCTGCTGTAATTTTACACAAATTACTTCCAGACTTATGCATTACAAGATGAAAAATCCCGGTCAAGTAATTAAGGGCTCTGCTCCAGTAAAATAGAAAGCAACCAGCGATTCCAGCGCTTCGCTCTAAACAGTGGAGGTTCTTGCAGATGAGCCCTTTGACATTGTCTCATTTAAAACCATTTTACAAATCTATCTTTCGTCATTACGTGGTGAAAAAACTAAACAGTTTTTATAAATTTGCAGATTCGGCTTGCGATTTACTTTTTTTCAATATTCATTTTTTATTGTGTAAGGGGAAAAATTCAAAATTTTACTTAAAAACTGCTAATTACATAACAAATTAACGGTATTAAAATAATCTGAAACGTAAAACGGATGCGTACTGCGTTTTGTGGTTAAAATGAGACTTTGCAAACAATTGTATGATAAAAAAATAAACTAAATAAATGGTTTTAAATTTAACATTGCTTTTACGGGAGAAAAATCCATGATAGCCGCTCTAAAGCAGACCCTTAATGGGCGAAATCAGACCGAGGGTGTAGAATTAGGGATATTTTTTGAAAAACCAAAAACCACTATATATAACCTATGGTGACAGACATACTGGTGAATACCGACGAAAAATCGTACATCTCTGAAAACTATCATATAAAATGATTTCTATGGAGAAATAGTTAAACTTTCGTAAAAACGGGATAATTATAGCACATCTTGCAACACTGAACGATGATACGGGAATACTTAGCCCAAGAAGAGTTAGGAAAGGAAGAGATTACATGTGCGAGCGGAACGAACACTTTGACCGGAATGCGATGTTATTGTCTCCTCGCCTTGACCAATTGTCAACTGCGTGCCGGGCTCTGATGTGATGACATTCTTTTCACTCCGCACTGTGCCTGCGTCACGCACATTTACTATGCAAACATTGTCACAGCCAGGCAACGCTGTGGACCTTTAAAATTACTTGGCCCCACGATGCGAAGTATCACTTGACCACAAAAAGAAGGAATTATATTTGTCTAGTTTGCTATTTTTTGTAGAGGGTACGTAGTATATAAAGCAGATTAGATCAAATTGTGTGCAAACACGTTCCCAAGCCAAGAAGAAGTTTTGGATAAACCACACCGTAAGAGAAATGCGTAAAACATTTATATCAGGTTTATGCCTAAGTGTTTACTATCCGTCCTTCAAATAGTTGTATGTGTATGCATTTACTTGTTTTAACAACTAGAATTTTCGGAGACGATGAAACTGCCCCGATATTTTAAGTAGCCTACATTTGAAATGATGTGACTGCCCCGTTCATTAAAGAGGATCAAGAAGGGTCGCCTCGCCAGACCAGAAATGCTAAAATTTTCCCGAGAGCGTGTCCCTGCGTTATTACTTTCGTCCCTGCGTCCTGTCAGTGACTGCAGTCTTCTAATAACTGCCACCAATATCAGGAATTACTAGCTGATAAACTTTAGTGTAATACAATCGGTTGTATTATTAGGGGTTAGGTTAGGTTGTCGACGGCGGGAAAAGCAGTCGACGGCAGTTTTAGAGAAGATTCCCTTTTTTTCCCAGTCCCGTAGCGACTACCTGGCCGGGCGCTCGGGACAATTTCAGCATTTCTAGTCTTGCGAGGCGACCCTTCCTAATCGTCTTTAATGAGCGGGGCAATTTTATCGTTTCAAAAGTACCTAAAATGTCGGGGCAGTTTCACTACGCCCAGAATTTTCATATTGACCGTTTGCACATTTTGCCCCCCGGAGAACGAATCCGGCTGTCATTTAGAAATGGTGTGGACTTTTAATCCGCCTTGAACTGGAACATTTTGACACTTAGCTCAGCAATGTTAGACCACTGTGGAGTTGAATACTCCAAACATAACACTTAACAACATGTGTAAGATTCGTTTACTGAAGCCTACATAAAGCTCTTTAAAATTACTTTTATAACTAAATATTCTACTAGGGGAAACCCCTGTGTGCTCCGCACGCCAACCCCGTTCGAACTTTCTATACACATAATCATGTTTTATGTTTTCTTTATAATACAAGTGTAGGACTAATAATAACTCCAAAGCAAAGATGGTAAATATTGTTATATGTTCAAATCAAATTATTTCGTATATTTAATAACAGCAGTTATAATAAAGGTCAAAAGAACCAGCAAGGCTCTGGTCTACACTTTAATAAAAAATTAACCTAAATGTTAGAAATTTAAATAATTGCTTCAAAGTTTGAAATCAGCTGTTACTGGAGATATTGGAGCAAACAGCTCTTTTATCTGTTATTTTATTCAATTGGTTGCTATGGTAATAAATATAAATACATGTGATGATTCATCAGTCTAGGCCTAATCTAAGATTTTTTCCGACTAAATTTACAATTATTTAAATAAAAAAATGATTTTATCAAAATGAATTATAGCCTATGTTACTCAGTAATAGTGTAGCTTTTTATTAGTAAAACTATTTTTTCAATCGGTGCAGTAGTTCCAGAGTAGTTCCCCCTACATACAAACAAACACAAAAATGTCACCTCTTTATAATATTAGTATAGATATTTCATTATTGCATTCTATTATCAACTCCTTATAAAAGCGAGTGTACATCCATACATACATCAGTAAAAATACACTCACCTTAGAGTTAGCCTGCATTCAATATTAACTCATTGCGGCCTGCTTAATTTGTCTGAATTTCTCATTCCTGTCCTATGTAATATTATTGGAGATTAAATTAATTAATCCATACTATAAACTCCCTTTAAAAGCGAGTGTACGACCGAGAGTAACAATAAAGTATAAGCTGAGTTCACCCATCATCTGTAATACTTAAAACAAAACCTAGCGCAGATATAGTTTGAGGTTATGTTTACAACTTCAATCGATAATATAATGTCTCGCGAAGTTGATTTTTTGAAAATATAAGTTATAGAACTAGTGTAGGCCAAAATACTTTATAAGATTTGCTATAACATGTGTATCGTATCAAATTTGGACCTTATCAAATCGGACTTAAAATGCGGCCATTAGAGAGGGAACACACATATACAATTTTTAATGACACTCTAAGGTGTCACTGCAATAGTTCAACTTTCCAATGGAAATTCGCTAATAAAAGCTCGAATGTAACACTATCAAGTCGTGTGGTCGCCCTGTACATGGAAATTACCGTAGTTGTCTACAGATAGTTAAAACTTAATGTTTGTTTCTAAACGTTCGAACTTGTTTACTGTTTAGTGTATCAGTGTGGTGAAGCGTGGGGAAACGGGGCGGGGGCTGTTAAATCAATGTATGGTAGATGTCTATAATTAGACACAACTTTGTTAAGAGATGATCGTGTCGAGTGGGAGAACTAATTTCTCTTTGGGGTTTATTCATCTGTGTGGACATAGAAGCTACAACCGTTTCATTGCAGAATGCAGCACCGAAGCAATAAATCTACCTTGTTACAAAGTAGTTTACTAAATATGTATTTATTAATGATTCTACCTTAGGTTTGTTTTCGTCAGAGTTCAGGGCATGGTCAGTTATTAGGGAATTTCCATAGGAAAGATGAGCTATTGTAGTGACTTTAATGATGAGACCTAAAGTCGGGAGTCGTTCCATCATAGTACCCAGAACACATTTTGCGGAGTCATTAAAAATTTTACATTTATATGTGAGTGTTCGCACTCTAACGGTAGCAATTTACGTCCAATTTGGTCCAAATGTGGTTCACACGTTGGTTTTCAAAGTCGCTCGGACGAGTTCGTGAGCCAAAAAATCCAACAACCGGAAGCACGTTTATTGAGAGGAAGTAACTATTCTTTGAAATTGTTCGTACTACAATGGAGCTTTTTTGGAGTTTTATTTGAAAAAATAAGTGTAGGAGATTATTCTGCACATTTTGCATTTTTACACGACATTATAGTTTGCCTGGGTCCCCTCAAAGTCGATCAAAACTACCATAAAAGCACCAAGTACATATCTACGAGGGGACAGCTTCTGATCCGAGGCCGAATACCGAAGGGCTTCGCGAGTTTGACTATTGCGAGCGAAGCTAAATCCGAGGGCACAAAGTCGAGCGGAACGAAACAGCGCGTGAGCCTGGGAGGAGGCTAAGGTGCAAACGAATTCTACTCATATATTTCGTACACGCAAGCTATTCAGTAGACCAATTTCCCAAGAAGTGGTTAAAACCCTAAAGCAAATAAACTTAATTTTGGAAATTCGCTAAACTCACGTCAGCGATTCAGCTGCGCGGTCGAATTATTATTCGTTTATGTCCTAAACCAACTATATATTTAAACTGCGTTACTGATTACAGTTTTGACAATTTAAAAAAAATATCTGAAACAATTTTAGCAGTGCAAAAAAAAACTACGGTAAGCAAGAATACAACTCAAGTATCTAAATATTGTTTAAAGGAGTAAATTTTCGGAGATATAACAATGTTGACAAACAGATGTAAGCACTGCTGTAGCGAACAGTAATTATTACAAAGAAGTTAAGGTTCGTTGAAATTATTATTGTAGGCATACAAACAGTACTCTGTAAACAGTAAGTTGGCTATGTTTAAAGAGCTATGTTACGTGGAAAAACCTCGTGATGTTGAAGACAATGCTTGTACGATCCCACACTGAGATGGCCGTGAAACAATCGAATGTATTTAATTACGTCGTGCGTGAATGGGTTTTCTAGCAACTTCGATTGTTACCTTCTAATAATCGATCGTCCGAAGTTGTATTCATTCCGGGTAATATCTTCTACACTCTATTTTCTACAATGTACCCCCAGAGGAGTTTGCACCAGAAGGTCGGGTCAGAAGCTACTCCCACGGTAAAATCTCCCACGTGGATTTGAACCGGGTGGTTTTATGTTATTGTACGTTTTGGTCGATTTTGGGGAAACCGGACGGGCTAAAAGGTCGTGTAAAAAAAGCACAAAATGTCCAGAATAATTCGAATGACAGAATATGTCTAATATATTTATTATTTTAGATAACACGCCAAAGTTTTATTTTAGTACGAAAAATCTCAAAAAATGTGTACTTACTGTCAGAAAAACGTGGTTCCATTTGTCAGAGTTTCTTTGCTAACGAGCTCGTTCGAACGACTTAGAAAACCAACGTGTGAACCAAATTTGAAGTAAAATGCGTCCGTTAGAGTGTCACACAAGCCTATACACACACACACATATATACATGCAATTTTTAATGACCATGATCGGTACTCATTGACTTCTCCCGACCTTAGGTCTCACCATAAGAACTGTCAGCGTCTACGAAATATATTACTAGAAATTGTATGCACCTCACCCTTCAGCTCTGGCTCGCGCACTGGTTCGTTACGCTTGCAGCGGAAAACTCGACCTTGCAGCCTCGAATTGTGGAATAGTTCGCTTCGTTCGCAGAGGACATTTCCGGCCGTCGGCCTCGGTTGAGAAGATGACCCCACGGTAATATCCCTCAACTGGAATTTTACCTTGTACTTTCAAGGTATTTAATTTGATCGATTTTGAAGGAACCAGACGGGCTATCAGATCGTGTAAAAAACTAAATGTGCTACCCTATCGTAATTTTTTCAGATAAAACCACACACAAATTTCATTCGAGTACGAAAAATCTAAGTAAATTTTCTTCTGGTCAAAAAAACAGCTTCATATTGTTGTATTTTTCGGCTAAAGAACTCGTTTAGACTTAGAAATCCAATGTGTGTAACGAATTTGAACTTAAATTCGGCCGTTAGAGTTTTAACATACTATCTATAGGCCTACTATATGTCCCATAAGTCCCGGACCGGTTTATAACTCCTAAACGAAACTAGCTACAGTAATAATATTTCAGACATGACTCCTGGCTACAAAAAACTATTTTTTGAGTTGTTAGTCACTATTGCCCCTGCCCCCAAAAACCAAATTTGGGAGGGTTGCACCAAATTTTTAAATGTAAACCCCTATCGAGTGACCCATCATTTTAAAGGTTTCATTGAGTTAATCACAACGGTTGTATGACAACACGACTGAATGCTACCTGGAACCCTTGGGGGGCAATAAAAATATTTGCAGGGTACGACATTACGACGTTGCCGAATCTCATTAGCGACTCAGTCGTAAAGTCGTAGTCTGCGCGAGGTCCCAGCCCCTAATCCCTCCGCGTCTACCTGCGAGGCTGTCTTGAAGAAAACTTTATCCATACCAGAACTGAGTTCATAGCTAGACAATATTTACCCCTTTAAAGTCACTTCACATATTTTGCCGATAACAGTATGATTATAATATTTGTATAATTATAATATTTCGTCGTATTATCACTTTATATAATTAGAATTAAAAAAAAAAAAACTAGAGGACTTACCTAAACTGTTTAATCACAGTATGTTGCCGATAACAGTATGATTATAATATTTGTATAATTATAATATTTCGTCGTATTATCACTTTATATAATTAGAATTTAAAAAAAACTAGAGGACTTACCTAAACTGTTTAGTCACAGTATTTTGCCGATAACAGTATGATTAAAATATTTGTATAATTATAATATTTCGTCGTATTATCACTTTATATAATTAGAATTAAAAAAAAACTAGAGGACTTACCTAAACTGTTTAATCACAGTATGTTGCCGATAACAGTATAATTATAATATTTGTATAATTATAATATTTCGTCGTATTATCACTTTATATAATTAGAATAAAAAAAAACTAAAGGACTTACCTAAACTGTTTAGTTACAGTATTTTGCATGAGAACATTGCATGTATTTTGCATGTATATGCATTGTAAATTTGCTGAGTACGCAGGGGTACGGGCTAAATATTATCACCACTGGCTGTCAAACCCTCATCAAGATTTACCCCGGTCAAGCCGTGCAGACTACGACAACAAGACTGAGCCCACTCGCAGCTGCACCACAGTCGTGTTGTCGTAGCCCTGCAAACCAGGTAAACCGATGACCCTTGGCAGTTTTATTGCACAGTCGTGTTGTCGCTTTACCAATCACAACAGCGCAAACCCTAGGTCGATATCTTGCTCCTGTCCAAAATAGCTGACCTTTTAGTGTTTCTTATGGTCATGTAATTTAAAATTGAACATTTTGTATCGTATACAAAGTAAACACATTTACAGGTTTAAGATATTTTACTTTTTCAGTTGTAATAAACACCGGTGGCCCTTTAACAATTGTAAACAGATAACATTTTTGGACTCTCCTACTTTAAGTTCGTTATGACATGCCTTAATCCTTATCATTTCTGGAAAACCCCGCATCAACAAAACAATACCTGCAGCATTGGATATTATGGCTCAGTTATGAAATTGTGTCTTAGAATAATGTTGTCTAATTTATACAGCGTTAATTTTTACATTTATTACTACTTTGTAGCCAGGAGTCATGTCTGAAATATTATTACTGTAGCTAGTTTCGTTTAGGAGTTATTAAACCGGTCCGGGACTTTTGGGACAGTCTGTATATATAAAAATCTCGTGTCACAGTGTTTGTTATCGAACTCCTCCGAAACGGCTTCACCGATTTTTATGAAATTTTTTGTATATATTTGGTAGGTCTGAGAATAGGTTGTAGGCTATTTTTGATACTCCTAGGTGATAAGGGTGACCCCTCTCCAGATTGCTTTATTTTTTTATTTTGTGGACAAATAAATACCACTCACTCACTCATCACGAAATCTATAAAACCACCGAACGGATTGGAATGAAATTTCGTATGAAGCTTCCTTTAGGGACCTAGGTGCTCGTTAAGAAAGGTTTTAAAAAAAAATCAAAATTTTAGGGGGTGTTTGGGGGGGGGTCAAAGTTAAACGGATTGGAATGAAATTTGGTATGTAGCTTCTTCTAGGGCCCTAAGTGCTCCCTAAGAAATGTACTTAAAATTTTTGAAATTTAGGGGGGTTTGGGGATTAAACTTACTAAAAAAAAAACACTGAACGGATTGGAATGAAATTTGGTATGTAGCTAATTTGGTAGCCCTAAGGGCTCGCTAAGAAAGGTTTTTAAAAAATTCGAAACTTTAGTGGGGGTTTGGGGTGGTAAAAAATACTAAAAATCCCCATAACAAATACATAGCCTAGTGTAATATATTTATCGATATATTTTTGTTGTTAATATACATTTAACTTTGATTTGTCTATCCATGCAAAGCGACCATGATCGGTGTTCATTGACCACTCGTGAACATAGGTATCTGTAAAAAAAAGTCATTGCTAAAGCTCGTGTTTCCTATGGAAATTTGCTTTTAATAAAATACCGCGTTCTATTATACATTTCGTTCATACTGAACAGACATTTTTCAATGGAAACCTTTATGAATGGATTATGTCTGCCTTATTTACTACAATCAAAATGCAAACACTCTCCTTCCACTGTCTAAATGTACGGATTTGTTGGCACAAAGAACTTCAAAATAGCACCAAGAGAATGTATGGAGGGAGGAGGGGAGAGGAGAGAGGCATGGCTTTATAAAAAGAGAAATATAGAGAAGGCTGGCGGGAATGTTCAACACTGGCCTGATCATATGCCAGATAACATTCTCCGCTTTGTTACTACCCGTTGTGAAAACATCGGTTATCAACTAATAATCATGTTAAACTTGTTACCAAGACGGGTATAAATTTAGTTTCTACTAGCCGGTACCTACATTCGCTCGCAGATGTGATTAAATAATATCGGGTAAATACTGTGCCTTACCATTATACGCAATTAAAAAAAAAACGATTTTAGATCCGAGTTCTATGGCCCAAAAACGCACGTTGCGTTTTGCCCAAATCTATTTATGTATCCCTTTTAGGCCTAAATTATTATCTATGCACAAATAAACGCTAAAAATCCCGTTTAACGCCAATTTGTTACATTCAAACGGACAAATTGGCAACAAATTTTGAACAGGTTTTCTGGGGTATTTAAGATTTAGAGCCTACATTTCACATTATAGCAAACTGTTTTACAGAAAATTAAAACACAGACGATCTTGTCAAAGTTAAGCTTTGGATTCAAATCAGTTGTTTTATTTATAATGATCGCGTGTCACGTTCGCCCGCAAAATCCTTAAATTTTTGTCCATGATTTTTACATTTTTTCAATTTTGAAGTAGGGACCCTAAATATTTCCAGGATAAAAAAATAGCCTAGATTTGGCCTGAAGTAAATTTTTTTAGGATTTTTCGTACTTGAAAGGAACTTTTTTTGTGGGGGATTAATCTCTGAAAAGTCCTCTAAATGTAAATGAAATTTTCGTCAAAATTCGTTCAGCCATTCCGGAAATAGCTCGGACAAACAGACAAAAAATTAAAAATACTTGTTTAGGTTTTGGTAAAGTGTGAGTTTAAAAATAACAATTTATTTCGAAATCAAAGCAGACACTTTAATTGTATTTATATCTTGGCCTTATAGATATACATTTCGAGTAAATCCATCAGGAAATAAGGGCTTGGTGTACAAAAGATCGGATAGTTTTTATTTTAGGGAATTTCCTCAGGAAAAATTAGCTATTTCAGTGATTCTTATGGTGTGAGACCTAAGATCGGGGTAGTCAATGAGCACTAATCATGGTCTCCAGAACACGTTTTGGGTTGCCATTAAACATTTATATAGCCTATACACGTGTTCGAACTCCGATACGTCCGATTTGGTCTAACTATGGTAAACACGTCAGTTCTCTAAGTAGTAATCCTACAACCGTAAGTATGTTTTTTTTCAGATTTTTCTTACTAGCATGAAATTTATTTTTGAGTTTTTAACTAAAAAAATAAATATAGGAGATTATTCTGCACATTTATTTTTACACGACCTTATAAGCGAAGCTATAGCTAAGCGTCTGGTTCGCTCAAAATCGATTAAAACATAAATACCATAAAATTACACGATTTAAATCCACGTAATGGCAGCTTCTGATTCGACGCTGACGACCAGGATAAAAACTCACGAAGGAATCGAAGCAGTTCATAATCCGAGGCCGTAAGGTCGAGGTGGACCGGCGCTGGAAGCTGAGGTGCAAACAAATTTGCTGAGGTGCAAATAAGGTCTACTAAACTAATACATTTCGTACACGTGGGCAGGTATTCAGCAATTTCCCAAATAGTTGGTTGACACCCTGAAAAATATAAAATTTATTTGGGAAATTCGCTCGGTGTCGCGAAGATTCCGCACAGCGAAGATTTCGCACAACTTGAATTTAGCGAAAATACGGCACAGGCCATCAGGTTGACGTTTGACGAGGGTGAGACAAGGGTTAACCCTTGAGGAAACCAAATTTGGCTGGCGAAAAATGCGCACAACACCTAGAACCCCCTCTCGGCAATGAATACATAATATAAAGGTTATTATTGCAGTCACTACTAACGTAATATACATATAAAAAGCGGAATGAAAACAATATCTTAATATGTTCACAATGTTAGTTTAGGTTAGGTTAGGTTATTGTTGCCATGAGTATAGGTGTAACTAATATCAGCTGATTATTCAACAAAACTGAACATCTTCAATTATAGTAAAATTCACCTCAGAGTGAGGCGGAAGTTCAAGCCTACCGAGGGTCAGCACCGTCGACTGGTTTCCGCTTTACTCAGACCTGAATTTTAATTTTTTATAGTAGCGTTATGCAAACTTTTATTATAACAAGAAAATATAAAAATAAATCACATAACGTTGTGTATCACGATCGTCTTTTTATTTTGATACCAAATTTGAAGTAAATCGGTAAATGTTGAGTAATTAAAAACACCTTCAATAGTTCTTAGTTACATTAAAAGCTATGCCATTTAATTACTCAACATTTACCGATTTACTTCAAATTTGGTATCAAAATAAACAGACGATCGTGATACACGACGTTATGTGATTTATTTTTATATTTTCTTGTTATAAAAAAGTTTGCATAACGCTACTATAAAAAACTAAAATTCAGGTAGGAGTGGAGCGGAAACCAGTCGACCGTGCTGACCGTCGGTAGGCTTGAACTTCCGCCTCACTCTGAGTAGAATTTGACTTATAGCTGAGCTATGTATTTTAAATTGATAAATATTTTAAATGGCTAAATAATGGCATATTTAAACTATCTCTACGCCTAACTTTCTTTTAAATTATTTGTAAATTTTAATATTTGTTCTACAAATTTGAGGAAATATTCTTTAGTCTGATACATAAGACGCAGCTTTATTTTACGTAGGTAGATTTGGTAAAAAAAAACATTATTTTTATGAATACATTCCATACTAGTGCAAAAATATTAATTTTTTAAAAACTATCACTTAAAACCAATTTTGTTGTTATAAAACCAATTTCTTTACTCCACCATAGTTGGTAATCCTAATTACACAATTGATTTAAGGAAATTTAGTTCCTGAGAAATAATCACCTCATGTATTCATTGCCGAGGCGAGGGTCCTATGTGTTGTGCGCATTTTTCGCCTGCCAAATTTTGTTTCCTCAAGGTTTAACCCTTGTCTCACCCTCGTCAAACGTCATCCTGATGGGCTGTGCTGTATTTTCGCTAAATTCCAGTTGTGCGGAATCTTCGCGTATTCATTCGCTCAATTCACATCAACGATTCAGCTAAGTGATCGAATTATTTTGTATAAAACCTTTTTAAACAATAATACATTATTTGTATATTACTAAAACTAAATTATAGTATATTTATATATATACCTTGTTTCCGTCTTATAACTTTTTTGTTTGTAGTATTTGTTTGCACCGTAGTCGACCAGTGAACGGTGCATCGACAACATGGCCCAACGCCAACTATTGCTAAACTTTGTGTTTAAACTTTTATGCAATGATTCGTGTTGTAAATTGTATAAATGTGTTTGTATCTTTTGTATGACGTGCTCACATGTGAGTAAATCTTTTATCAAAACCTGAAGATAGGAACGTGTTCCTGAAACGCGCGTACTATTAGACGGAAACAAGGTATATATAAATTATTATAAACATACTGTAATTTAGTTTTAAACGGTTGCCACTGGAGGCATAAAAATGTATATTATTAAGGGTCTGCTGTAGTGGCGGACATCTTGGGTTTTTATCCCATAAGAGCAATGTTAAATTAAAAAAAATTTATTTCGCTTACTTTTTATCATAAAATTGTAAAATTTATCATAAAGGTTTCATTTTAAGCACAGTCACAATACGCATCCGTCTTGCAAATTAAATTTTTTTTTCAATGCTTTTGATTTGTTATGTAATTGACATTTTGTAAGTACAAAGTTTGAATTTTTTTCCTTACACAATAAAAAATTAATAATGAAAAATAATTTGCAAGCCGGATCCGAAATTGTATAAAGAATATTCAGTTTTTGTTTTTTCAACACTCAATTACAAAAGATAGACTTATACAATGGTTTGAAATGAGGCAATGTCAAAGCGTTCAGCTGCAAGAAATTGCATTGTTTAGATAGGGATACAGTGAGAAGCGGTTGCGTTTCCGGTTGCTTTCTCGTTTACTGGAGCACACCCTTAAGGTGATACTGTGCGTCCTAACCGAACAGCTAGCCACAAATCTAACTCTAGTTACAACATTCTATACTCCAGCAACATTAATGATTATTTTTAGCGAATTTCCATTTAAGAGATGTGCTTTTGCAGTGACTCTTATGGTGAGAACTAAAGTAGGGAGTGGTCTATGAGCACCAATCATGGTCCCAAGTTCTGGGGTGTCATTAAACATTATAAATGTGCACACTCTAAAAGCCGCATTTCTCATCCAATTTTGTTAGAATTTGATACACACGTTGGTTTTCTAAGATTTAATTCAAAGAATGAACCTTCAAGTATGCCTAAAAAGGAATTATTTTTGGCCTATAAAACCGTCCAGACAGAATCTGTATGTATAAAAGAAGAAGCCCAGACAGACAGATTCATAATCAAAGTACAGATAAAATTATGATAGTTCAAATATTGAAATGTTTAGGGTACCTGCACACCACTATGTAGAAGTGCACTAAGAAAGGGTGCAAAATATTGATTTTAAAAATTGAAAATGGTCAAAATATGGGGGTTCACTCCCAACCCTAAAACAGATGAAAAAGCTGATTCCAATCAAAAGCTTAGCAATACAATTGTAGATGCAGCCTATACTGAACCAACATACGTACATGTAAATAAAGCGGTAAACAAACACAACGGAATAAGCTCGCCGTTTAGGTAACGCAGATGTGAATTGGAGCTTCGGTTCGCTTCGGGTGGAGTCGGGAGTCGTTGTATCTAATCTGCAGCGACAAACAATGTTATACTGGATTCCCCCTTAGCAAATAATACAAACCCGGTATGTGTAATTACATTTTTTTTACTTGTAATTTTTGTGTAAAGTTAGCGGTTTTCGAGATATTTTACATTACAAATTTTAAACAGCCGACATTCAGAAAATATATGAAAACAAGTCCTGGTTTTCTGTACGTGACTAAAAGATGTCATACCAAATATATATCCAAAATTTGCGTTCAATATATTTCCTGCGTGTAAAGATATTAAGTATTTTGTAAAAGACAAAATGGTGCATAACTG
>JAGFPH010000012.1:1886705-1903704 GCA_018207615.1 Philaenus spumarius | reverse complement strand
TGTAAAGATATTAAGTATTTTGTAAAAGACAAAATGGTGCATAACTGGAAAACGAAGCATTTTCGAACCTATGTTTTATGAACTTTTTTCTTTATTTCCACTAGTAGAAAGTCTCTCCGTTTCTTCCTGAATTACCCTGTATGTTCGTTTTACATTAGACTTTAAAAATCCGTTAAAAAACGTTGTGCTCGCCTGTTGGAATGATGTAATCTCAGATTACATGTATTTGGGATCAAATAAAGATATTAAAATTATGTCCAGATCTCCCGGAATTAAGTCCTGGAAAATCCCAATTTTACTATCCTATAGAGTTCGTCATATACGTTGCAAGTCAACCGAAATGTTTAGAACGTCAGCGGCTCTTGCACTGTAACGCTCGGCGCAGTAAATCCAATCCATCGAGTGAGGAACACGGTCAGAACAGGTTTCTGGCAGCACACTTCGGCAAAAGTGAAACCAGAACTGCGCTCCGCCACAGCTGGGTATTTATTTAGTAATCGCATTTTTTGTACGCTCTGTTTAGCAGCCGATATTTTAATTGATTACTTTCTAATGTTCACATATATCACCGCAGTGGGCTTACAGTTTAATTCTCTTTACGCAAGTACTGATCACGACCCCTAGAGTCGGTGGTAAGAGCTGAACTAGAAGGACATTCTGTGAAAGTATCAAATAATGAATCCACTTCGTAACTTCCATCTATGTACGAAAACTTTTACAATCACCAATCTTTTTTTATACTTTGCCGATAATAATTAAAACTGTTTGTATTCATGTCGAGATACTTTATAAAGTGTTAAACAACCAATTCATATCCTTTTCCCTGAATAAGAAGGTGTTAAATGGTTCCTCCCATGTATTTGGTATAGGCCAAACTTAACAAAATGTTCGTTTTCTTCAGACAATCTAACAGCGGCTTATACTCAAGTGATATAAATGTTATTTAAAATATATACATACTGTATATAGACTGTAAAAAACTTAAAATTTAAACTAATTTTCAAAATAAAAAGTATGGGGTGCTAATTTATGAAAATTTTTAAAAGTGCGCCCCATGTTTTTTTAGTCATGTATATTATAAAGTTTTATTATAAACTAGGAGAAACCCCTGCATGCTCCGCACGCAACTCCGTTGGAACCTTCTGTAGGCATTATTATGTTATGTTTTCTTTATAATAATATAGGCCTAATAATGTAGGATTAATAATAACCTCAAAACTAAATGGACTAGAACTAAAACTAAAACTAGATAGTAAATAATGTTAATTGTCCAAATCAAATTATTTCGTACAGTAGTTATAATAGAGTTTAAAAGACCCAGCAAGGCTTCACTTTAGCAAAAAAATAACCTAAATATTAGAAATACAAATACTGTTTAAATTTTTGAAATCAGCTGTTTATGGAAACATTAGAGCAAACAGCTGATTACTGTATCAACAAAAAACGTATTTATGTATTATTTAGTATGGCGGTCCCATTGCCGGAAAATATTTAGTATAGTTTGTGTTGTTTATACGTCTAACAAAGGCGTTGTTTTTCAAATAGTATATACAAACATGCTTGTATTCAAATGCAATGTTGTGACAAAATTTTAAAGCAATCTGTGAAGAACTTTCGGAGATAAAAGATTTACATTTTTATTTAAATAGATTATTTTAAAAATTTTAGTTCATTTTTAACTTTTTTTATGAAAAGCACGTTTTAAAAAAATATTATGTTTTAAATTTTATAGTCATAGAAGTTTTTATTAAAAAGTAGAGCTGTATTTATATTTTAATGAATTTTAAAACTCTGACTTTAATTATATTCATACAAATTAAATGCAATCTAATAACATTTAACTACATGTTAAAAAAATGTATGGCGTTTATTTATGAAAATTATTGAATTCCTTTACAAACATTACAGAACGAATCAGATGTATCGATGTACATTATTATTCGTTGTTGATGTTGGAGGAAATCAGCTTTTTTCGCAGCGAGATTGTTGTTCCATTACCCGATTCTAAATAGCACAAAAATATATCAAAATATAAAAAAATTCGTTTATATTTTTAAACGATTTTTATCTATTTTACTTTTATATTTCAATTTTATAAAAATAAAAATAATCAATAATGATAAAATTTCGAATTAAACCAATAAACAAAACTATTTATATTCATGACAGTTTTTACTTGGCAATCCGACGACTGCTTTTTTTTACAAGGAGCAATACCCTGAATTGAGGAAACTTAGGAAGCAAAAAAAAAAAAGAAAAAGAAAAAGAATTACGATATTGTAACATTTGATAGGACACTATGAAACCCTAAAACCCAACATGATAAAGTAGCCTTCTACGCAACACCGAGTCTTGTCCAGTCGGCTTCTACTATTACTACTTACTAACAGCCGTAAAATGCTGCTTTATAGCCGAACATAACCTCAAAACATCCGGAATCTATCAGCTGATTTATTCCAATGAATTCAAAACATGCACGTTTTATCGTATTGCCAACACCTAGTAATAAAAACAACACAAGTGGAGAATCTGAATGAGTGACACGGAATTAACGTTTGGCTTTCCGGGTGAACGACTTCGCAGCCGGGCGAAGAAAGACGGTTGGACAAATTCATTGAAGCTCGAGGGCCCGAGGTGGCGTGGGAGACGTTTCCTTCCTGACTACGCTTGGCTGGTTTCTGTAAAAACGTAGTCGCCGGGAGAAGATCTCACAAAAGGTCGGCGGAAATGTTCGCGCCCGAGGTTGAGTTAGGTTTTGGTTGCGAAAATTGAATAAATTAGTTCAGGTGGGTTTAATGTTCGCCTATGGGAATTGAAGTTGCACCAGTTCGAAACCGGCAAAGGTCGTTCCTTACTGAATGGTCGTTGGTTATGAATGGGAAAGAATAGAAGAAAACGTTGTTTGGTTTGTTTATTAGGGGATTTCCATAGGAAAAATGAGCTATTGCAGTGACCCTTATAGTAAAACCTAAGGTCGGGAGTAGTAAATGAGCACTGATCATGGTCCCCAGAAAACGTTTTGAGGTGTCATTAAATTTTAAATCATTAATGGCGGCCGCATTTTAAGCTCGATTCGGTCCAAATGTGGTACACACGTTGTTAGCAAAAAATTCCAACAACAGGAAGTAACAATTTTTTGAGATTTTCCTACAAAAATGGACCTTTTTTTTAGAGTTTTAACTAAAAAAAATAATGTAGGATATTATGCTGCGAATTTTGTTTTTTTACACGACCTTATACTCGCACGGTTCCCCCAAAATCGATCAAAACGTAAAATGCCATAAAAGTACCCGGTTCAAATTATCTCACTTTCCGAGGCCCAACGGCCAATTTTGTACTCTCCGAGCAAAGCGAAGAAGTACATAACCCGAGGCCGCAATGCCGAAGGGCCAACGTAAAGCGAGAGCTCGAGGCTTAGGTGCAAACAAATTCTACTAGTAATATATTTCATACACACAGGCAGCTATTCAGCGCCTTCATGAGTAGATCAATTTCCCAAATAGTTGGCTGAAACCCTAAAACATGTAGTAATAAACTTAATTTTGTAAATTCGCTCAACTCACGTCAGCGGTTATTGTATTGTAATTTGTGTATTGGCATTTCCCCATAGATGAAAAGCAAAGGATTTCGACTACCCATCGAGTTTGTTAAATAATTCTTTTAAATACGTCAATTTAAGGCTCTTTAAAAAACCTGCAAAAGTACAGTGAGACTTTATTAAAATTACTCCAGTACAGTCGATGATGTAACGGTGGAGACGATCAATACAGTACTGAAAACATAAGTCTCAGCGTTTGCTAACCGCCGCACCGTTCAATCCAAAGAGAAGGAATGTAAGTAGGTTGGCTAGTAGCGCCACAGCCGACTTGAATCGCACACATTTTTTTGAAACACGCATGCCATTCATATTCTATTTATAAATAAACAATTAATTAGGGATGTAACTTTAAATTATTAAGAAGGCTTTATAATTTATTTACGGGCGACCTTAACATATAGAAATGATTGTTTAAACCCTCCATAGGCCTAAATACTTTTAAAATAATAAATTTGAATAAGTTAAATGTTTTATTAAAAAGAGTTTCCATCGATTTAGTTCATATAAGGAATAAAACAAAAGCGCGCAGCCTTTAAGAACAATTAAGATTTCGCAACTTTGAAAAACGGCGTCCGAAACACGTCATTTTGGTGTATATTTACACAAAGTGAAATCAACCGTCATGGTAACGCTATTTATTTAACGATTCGACGTGTAAGCTACATTGCATACACAACACCTTATAGTTAATTACTCCAGTCTCATCACGCACACCTTGCCCTGTGTGTTTCACTATCAATGAAATTAAAATCAAATACTTGAACTTGGACTTACGAGAAATAAGCATTATATAAATAACAACAGAACACAGTTTCTCATAACAAAACGTTTAATATTCAAACGTGTTTCGATGACCAAGTCATCATCATCAGTGATGGTTATAGGTCAAACTTTGCAACTGTACTGTCACTGATGATGATGACTTGGTCATCGAAACGCGTTTGAATGATAAAAGCATTGTTATGAGAAACGCTGTTCTGTACCTATATAGTAGTATAAAATTGTTAAATTATGTAACTAAATTAAATTAAAATATTTAATTTAAAAAAAATTATTATTATTATTTTCTAATCAATAAAGAATTTTTTATTTGAAATTTTATAATATTTTGCTAGAAATGAATGGAAATTCTAAACCAAACTATGTTAAGGTCCGTCCACACGTAACGGGGTAAAACGAACTAAATATATACGTCCAAAATATAACGTTTTTAAGGTACTTTGATAGGTTGTTTAAGTCTTTCCGTAGCGAATGGTACAACTATAATGCCAAACATAAATTTCCGGACCTTTTGAGCAGCCATTTTCAAACCATTATTGAAAAAAACGAATTACAGTAAGTTGGTGGTTTTAAAGGCTTTAAAACAAGACATCACTTGACGTATGCTCGATTATAAAAATTTAGAGTGGCCGTATTCCTACAATATGCTCTTTTGAGTTCCAAATTTAAAAAAATATATATATTCTCCAAATTTGGTTATGCGAATGAATAGCGTACATCCGAGACCATTAGAAGACCAATATAAATATAAAAACTATTGCATCTAATTGGTGAGGATGTACACAAAAGTACAGATATTTCCAAAAATACTAGATTAAAAAAACTATTTGTACACTTAAAATCGTATGATTGAAAAATTTAGTGTTTAATCAGCTGTTTACTTTAATACTTCCATTAACAGCTGATGATAAATGTTTTATGTTTTGAAAACATTACTTGTGTTATATTTTTAGAGGGTTTGTGCTCAGGAGTAGGCCTAAGTTGTGATGGGTTTTTTAACCTAACACTTTTAATAAACAGAAACTATATAAATGTGTTTGTGGGAGTAGAATTTGGTCGGCGTGTGAAGCGCGCAGGTGTGTTTTATATAAACACATACTGGTAAAATATTCAAACACAAAATTCTAAAAATACGAACAGCCCAACTTTACCAAATTAACATTGCCTCTAGGAAAACCTTGGCAACACATCTGCATCGATACCATGTATAGAAACATGCGTAGGGGGATGACTCAAAGTGTAGCTGAGTAGGAGCTGTCCGTCTGACTCACTTGATTTACGAGACTCGATACAGTCAACAAATAGAAGTTACCATGGCAACCGCACGTGCACTGTTGCCAAACCCTGCAACACGTGGCTGGTTTTAGCGAGCAGTGTTGCCAATTTGTGAAGAAATCTTAAAAACTAACAATATTTTGTACGTTGAAGTCAATCGCGAAATGAGGATAGACTCACTAAAAGTAAGCCTGCCAAAATTGATACAAAAATTACTAACATTTTGGGGCCCAACGTTTTACTGTATACCCCCAAAAATAAATAATTTAGGGGAACCTAATTAATTGAGAGAAGCGTTTGAAAGGTCTCCATTTAAGAAAAAAAGTATTTTGTGGTACGCAGATTTTAAGATACGAGTAATAAAATAATTCCATCACGCAGATGAACCGCTGACGTAATTTATGTTTTAGGGTTTCAACCATTTGTTAAATTGATTTACTCACGAAGGCGCTGAATAGCTGCCTTCGCGAACCTCAGCCTCCAGCTCCGTCTCACGTGTGGTTTGAATTAATGCCAAGTGTCGCATTAATTCGAGTGTGTAAAAACGAGGTCAATTTACACGTTTTATACAAAATAATCACAAAATGAACTCACCAAAAAAATCGGAATAAGCTACAGCAACATGTAATTACCTGAAACAAACAAATCTTTATATTAATTCGAGAACATCGAAAATTAAAAAAAATATGCATATTGCTTTCAAAACAAAATTGATTTACATTTGGGTTTTCGTCCTTTTCTAGTTTTCATTTAAATAAGACAAACAATAACGAGATAAAATAAAACCTGAACACAAAATCTCACAACGAATACGTTTACCAACTTCAAACGCGTTTCAACAACAATGTCGCCATCCTCAGTGATAGTCATAGCTTGATTACTGTAGCCCGTGCATCACTGAGGATGGCGACATAGTCGTTGAAACGCGTTTGAAGTTCGTAACCTTATTTCTTGTGAGATTTTGTGTTCAGGTTTTATTTCATCTAACTACTTTCTCACAAGTCAAGCTCAGTAGTTATTAATGACAAATACGGCCGTTAGAGAGCGAACACATAAATAAGTTACATATATACAGAGTGTTACAAAATACCTTAGTGGCCTGTACAGGATCGTATTGTACACATTGATATAAGTGAAAAATGTTCCCTTTTTTTCAAATTCGGCTTAGTTTAGTCGCATCCGCCCTTTTTTTACAAAAACTTTCTGCAACTCCAAAAAACTCCATAATTTCATGGTAATTGTCTACAACATCCAAAATTAGCTTAAAACCAACATTTAAAAAAATTCTTATAGTTTTAATAAATAAAATAAAATCCATTGCTCTGAAATGTTGGTTTTAGGCTAATTTCGGACGTTGTACACAATTACCAAGAAATTATGTTTTCAGTTTGTTGTCAATAACTCTGTTATCTTTTGACCTACAGAAAACCCAATTGTCTGCCTTTAAAAAAAAAATATTTTGCCTCTTGTACATATTTCAATTAACGGTGTTCGTGATATTGCACGTTAAAAATTTTTAACAGCACCGTTTAGAAGTTATTAAAATAAATTCCATAGGTGTTTGGTGCACTTGTAAATCGTAACATTCAAAATGCTCATACACAATTTTAACTCGATATCTTATCTATTTCTGGAGTAAGAGGGAGTTTATTGTATAAAGCCTAAATGGTGGATTGCGACAAAGTAAGCCGAATTCGAAAAACAGTTACTAAACATTTTTTATTTATTTCAATGTATAAACTCCGATCCCGTAAAGCACGCTAACTTTTTCGTGACACATTGTTTAATGATACCCCAAAACGAGTTCTCTGGACCATGATCGGTGCGCATTGACTACTCCCGACCTAAGGTCTCACCTTAAGAGTCAATTCAATAGCAATTTCCTATGAAAATTCGCTAATAATAAATACAGGCGAAACATATTTGAACATTTTAATTATAGCCAAGCACAATAAAATTATCAAAATACTAGTATCGTCTGCAGTCGAAATTCAACCAATTTTCTTTGTAGAGTAACGAAATTCAACTTGTACTTCACTTAAAATTAAAATATGTTATACTAGGGGAAATCCCTGCGTGATTCGCACGCCAACCCCGTTGGACCCTTTTACATACGTTATATCATGTTATGTTTTCTGTATAATAAAGGTGTAGGATTAATAATAACCACAAGCTAAGCTGGTAAATAATGTTAAATGATCAATTCAAATTGTTTCGTATATTTTATAACAGCAGTTATAATAAAATAAAGGTTAAAAGGTCCAGCGCAAGACTCAGGTCTACACTTTAATAAGAACCTAACCTTAAAGTTAGAAAATCAAATAATTGCTTCAAAGTTTGAAATCAGCTGCTAATGAAAATATTAGAGCAGACAGCTGTTTAATCTATTTTTTTATTAGATTGGTTGCTATGGTAATGAATGATCTGGACCTAGGCCTAACCTAAGAATTTTGTCCGACTAAATTTACATATATTGAAATAAAAAATGGTTTTATCCAAATTAATTATTGCCTACTATATTACTAGGGGATAGTGTAGCTTTTTATTAGTAAAACTATTTTTTCAATCCATTCAGTAGTTCCAGAGATTACCCACATACAAAAAAAAAAAACTTTAAATCTTTATTTATATATATAAAAGCGAAATACCACTCGCTCACTCATCACGATTTCTGAAAAACTACCGAACGGATTGAAATTAAATTTGGTATGTAGCTTCCTCTAGGTGCTCACTAAGAAAATGTTCGAAAAATTTTGAAATTTTAGGGGGGGTTTGGGAGGATCAAAGTTACTAAAATCATAATTTCAGATCTTTTATTATTATGACAATAGTGCTTTTATTATTTAAGATCTATAAATATATATATATATATATAAGCCAAATACCACTCATTGACTGAACACTTAAAAAGAATACAATTACGTTAAAAAGACTGAAAATACCAACCACCACGGGCAACGCCGTACGGGTCAGCTAGTATCTATACATAATTAATTTGCTAGGGGTTATTTTGTGAGTAGAACTCCTCCTAGAGCTTTTAACCGATTTTGATGTTTTTGGTGTCATTTTACAGAGCTCACTCTGAAGTTGTGCTTCCCTTAAAATGAGCTCAATGTATGTTAAGGGCTTCGCCCAGTGGCCCTCAAAGTTGCCATGTTAATCTTATGGAAGGTCAATCTTAAGGAAGAAGAAGAAAGATTTCTTTTGATTTTATCAGGGGCACAAAGCTTATGTTCGTATGAAAAGCTTAAAACAGCTGATTTTGATCAACAGCTGATTTTGATCAACAACTGATTTGGATCAAAAACTGAATATAATTTTAGGTTAGGTAAATCAAGCAATAGCGAAGCATTGCCATGTCCACTAGTTATATAAAAGCCAAATAGCACTCACTCACTGACTGACTCATCACGATTTCTCAAAAACTACCAAACAGATTGGAACTAAATTTGGTATGTAGCTTCCTCTAGGGCCGTAGGTGCTCGCTAAGAAACGTTTTCGAAAAATTCGAAATTTTAGCTGGTTTGGGGGGGGGGTCAAAGTTACTCAAAAAAATACCGAACATATTGGAAAGAAATTTGGTAGGTAGCTTCCTCTGGGCCTTAGGTGCTCGCTAAGAAGGGTTTTCGAAAAATTCGAAATTTTAGGGGGGTTTAGGGGTGTCAAAGTTACTAAAAATCCCCACATTTAACTTTAATTTGTCTCTCCGTACAAAGCCGGATCGGGCCAGCTAGTATTAGTATAGAAGTTCATGCATATTCTTAATTCGTTTGTTGACACATCTTTATATGCATTGCCATAGTAACCAACTGCATAAAATAACAGATAAAACATCTGATTGGAATAACCAACTTGGAAACACAGTTTGATGTTAGGCCTAGTTTATTTTATTTTATGGCAATATATAATTTTCTGGTCCTGCACATCTATGGCACAGTACCTTTCGAATTATACAAGTTCCATTCCTCTCCTTCTATAATAACCAAAAAGGGACTACAAATTTCCATGTTCACGTATTATTATTATCAATATTTTGTAATACCGAATCACGGTCTAAAACTATTGTACTACTTCTTGCTGTCAATTTGTTTTTATAGAATTTTTCACCGACTGTCAAGTGACTTTTGCGCCACCCTGTACTATGTACGGTATTTAGCTGTAGGACTACCTCTAATAGCACCATTTTAATATTTCGACCGACACACATTTTGAGATTGCCTCTAAACATCTCGTATCCGATTTCCCAACAACCAGCCCCAAAACAAGACAACAAAGCCGACCGTCCATTAACGGTTAAACGGCAAAAACTAGTTTGTTAGTTTAGGCCCAACGTGCGAAATATTTGCATGATCGCCCCTTTTGCAAAATCTCCCCTTTCGTTAAATCATCGAATCAATGGATCGCTAACGACTTGGGGTCGTTTAATTTGATTTATACGTTGCTCTTTCACAACCGTCGATATATCAAGTGGCAAGCAATAGAATTTGTATCATTGACAGTTGGCATTGTTGGTGTTTGAATGTTGCCCAACCTAGGCTGTATTCTGTGAGAAAGGGTTACTGGCTGGACGCTGCGTTGGACGTCATAAATCAACCAAGTGAGATGGATGAGGGTCTTGCTGATTGTATCAAAACAATTCATTTGTAAAATCAAGAAGGCATGTTTTGTAAAACAAGATGGAACAGATAGGACAGATATGAGCTGTTGCAATGACTATTATGATGAGACTTAAGGTCGGGAGTTGTCAATGAGCACCGATCGTGGTTCCTAGAACACGTTATATACATAGATGCACAAAAAACAGTTTTGAAAAAGTTTGAAAAACAACCCCCTTTTTGGCGAAAAAAACCCCAAAAAATCAATTTTTTTTATATAAAAACGGCTCTAACGATTTTGATAAAATTTTACTTATTTGTAGCCTTTATTGCGCAATACTTAATCCGAGGCAGCAAATCGAGGTGCAAACTAGCAAAGCGCAATACTTAATCCAAAGCAGCAAATCGAGGTGAAAACTCGCAAAGCGCAGTACTTAATCCGAGGCAGCAAGTCGATGTGAAAACTCGCAAAGCGCAGATGTACTTAATCCGAGGCAGCAAGTCGAGGTGAAATGTGGCCGTTATAGTCCGAACAATTTTTAATGACACCCTAAAACGTGTTCTGAGGACCATGATCGGTGCTCCTTAACCACTTCCGCCCTTAGGTCTCACCATACGAGTCACTCATCTTTATATGGAAATTTGCTAAAACAAGTTTGTATAAAATATTTTATCAGCTGATCAAATTCATAGATAGTATTTAGGTTATGTTACAACTATTACACAACAGCTTACTAATTTGTGTATACTATTACTTAATAAATTACACAACAATATTTCTATTTCATTATGAAACGAATCAATTATGGCACATTTGGGCGCCATTTTAAATTTATTAAATCTGTATAATATGGAAAAACAAACCCTTTTTGGCCAAAAAACCCCCCCAAAATAAGTTATTGTTATTATTATTAAAAAAACCAGATTTTTAGAAAGATACAGTTTTCTGCATATGGTAGGGTAGATTAAGGGCTACAAATAAGCCAAATTTGATCAAAATCGTTAGAGCCGTTTTTTATAAAAAAATAATAACTGAGATTGGGGGGTTTTTTGGCCATTTTTTCAAAATTATTTTTCGTGCATCTACATAGGCCTAACAGACATGTTTGGTGCAAAGTTGTTCGAAATCGATCGAATAGTTTCGCTCTAGCTCAGACATTTTGTAAAAACCACTTTTTTGGACTCAGGGAGTCCCAAAACGGATATTTCCACAAAAAATCTCAACATCGATTTTTTTTGCGATCACTATACTTTCTCTATACTATAGTAGCCTATAGTGAGAAAGTAAAATGCATTAAGGTTGGAAGTGGTCAAAATACGGGCGTTCATTACCAGCCCTATAAGAGGTAAAACATCTAATTTGAGAACAAAAAGCTTAGAAACACATTTCTAGGTGTGGCCACTAGTTTTTTGAATGTATTCATTACCATAGCCACCAACTTAGATAATTTAGGATCAGTTAATCATTTTTCACAACCAACAGTTGGTTTAGGTTAGGTTGACAAAAACAAACACAAACTAAAACGGCTTACTGTATTATAAACACTTGTTGTTAATTTATTACAAATAAAACAGTTGATTTGGATCACCATTTTAGGTTACGCCTACACTTAACTAACCTACCGCGTTTCTTGAAAGCATACATTTATTATCATAGTAACCAAATTGGCAAATTTAGAATCAAGTCACTATTATTCACAACCCACAGTTTTTTTAGGTTAGAAAATGGCAAACTCAAACAACGGAAAAGGCTTAGGCCTACTATACCATAATTCAAACAACTATCACTATTAAAGTTAGGCCAACTTAATGTTACTAGGCCTACTTAGACCGTTTCCGTATCACATTTTGGCATTTTGGTAATATTGAACTTTGGTAACACTTGAAATTGACTCTATTCTATATAAAAATACAATAAAAATACAAATCTCTGTCCTAACTAATCGTCATTCCCGTGAAAATATTAAATTATACAATAATGTGTATGCATTTGCTTCCCTAGGGGATTGGTGAGCGTAGCAAGCAAGGGACGGAGATCTCTAGTATATTATAATTCTTATACTTTATTATTGTACACATTTACCGAGTTAAAAATTCCCATAGCATAGTTAGGTAGGCCTGGATAAAGTCTGGTTTTTTTTAAATTATGGTTTTCTGATGTGTATCCAATTAATCTGCCAGTGATTTTATCACGGGGTTTACTCGAACATTAGGCTATAATCCCAAATAATGTAAATTAAAACCAAATCGTAGTCGTATTTCCGTACCGTAACGATATTGCAAAATTCTTCCCTCTTGTCACTTCTGATGATTACTAATACGCATACTTGACTTTTTGCACAATTAGTCAGTCATATTATGTGTCTACGCCTAGGCAGTACAAGTGTCCACTAATGAGGTTACTACGTATTTAAATCACGTTATACACTTCTTGTTTTCTTCGTATTACTATAAAATATTATCATAAATGATAGTTGTGTCCCATTTACGGTTTACTTTGTTGCAATTTATCCCTCCTAGACGCCAAATGAACTCAGAGTTCGTTAAAGAAGTATGCGGGAAAATATGGCGGCGTACATAATACAAAGGACGTCGTAAAGTTGTAGACAATTAAATATATATATGCTAGCTAACTAATGTCTGGAGTCTAGTACACGCTGTATACATAATGAAATAATCCAAATATATACGAGTATGAAAAGCGTAATTTAGTTGTAGTAAAAAATCGAAATTCTATTTTTTAGACAGATATTGTTTGAATTTCTATGTAGAAAGTGTTCTCTTATCGAATGATATAACTGTCAAAACTATCGAACAAAAGGTAAAAAAGCATCCATTACTTTAACATCCATAACACCAAAGCGTAGGCAATAATTATTTTACATGACTAACATTGACCGATAACATGGTAAAGTTTCATAGAATGGTTGTAAGACACCCTATATACATTTTTTATATTTTTGTGATCATTTTCTCATATATAAATAACTACAAGTTACAGTTTGGTTTATACAAAACCTTAGTTAAGTTATTAGCCTAATATTAAAAAGTCGTAGTAGCGAAACACGCATAAAAGGCTTAACATTACTGAAAATTCTAAAACATATCGGCCTAATCAGCAAATAACCTTTGTCTCGTAAGTTTTAGAACAAAAATAATTCGACCACGCAGCTGGACCGCGGACGTGAGTTGAGCAAATTTCCAAAATTAAGTTTATAGGGTTTCAACCAACAATTCGGGAAATAGGTCTATTCACAACGGTGCTGAATAGCTGCAAAATGGTTCGCACACCATTCCGAATATTGGGAATATTTTCAACACACAAAACATTGCGGGCTTCGCACGCCAACACCCATATTGGGATTATCTTCGATACACAATGCATTGCGTGCTTCGCACGCCATTCTGACTAATGGGAGTATTTTCAACACACAAAACATTGCGGGCTCGCACACCAACCCCCGTATTGGGAGTACCTTCAATACACAATGCATTGCGTGCTTTGCACGCCAACCAAACGGTAGAATCCACCACATGGCTTTGAACCGGGTACTTCTATGGTATTTTACGTTTTGATCGCTTTTGGGGGAACCATGCGAGCTATAAGGTCGCGTAAAAAACAAAATGTACAGAATAACATCCTACATTTATATTTGTAGAACAAACTATAAAAATTCATTATCGTAGGAAAAATCTCAAAAAATAGTTACGTCCTGTCAAAAAACGTGCTTCCGGTTGTTGGATTTTTTTTGCTAACAAACTCGTCCGAGCGACTGAGACAACCAACATGTGTACCAAATTTGAACCAAATCGGACTTAAAATGCGGCCGCTAGAGTGCGAACACATATATACATGATTTTTATTGACAAAAAACATGTTTTGGGGACCATGATTGGTGCTCATTTGCTACTCCCGACCTTGGGTCTTACCATAAGGGCCACTGCAATAGCTCATTTTTCCTATGGAAATTCGCTAATAAATGAACTATCGGGTAAATATTGTGCCTTACCATTACAAGAAAACAAATTTAGCTCCGAATTACATGGCCCAAATTCGATCCATGTATGCCTTTTTAGGCCTCCGAAAATTATTGGCTCCCGTTTTCCAACAGTCTGTTACTCATAAATCCCGAACGAACATACAAATTACAAATCAGGTTTTGAGGAGTATTTAACATCTACTAGTACATTTCTATACGGTTTTGGTACATATTTAAGGGTTAAATCGATACAGCTTTTGATTCAAATCAATTGTTTTATTTAAATCGGTCGCGTGTCACGTCCGTTTGCAAATCCCCTAATTTTTTTCATCGTTTTAAAATTTTTCATAGGAACCCTAAACAATTCCAGGATAAAAAGCAACCTAGATTAATCTCTAAAAATTTCTTTGCATGCAAATGAAAGTTTCGTCAGCCAATCTGGAGATTAGCCCGGACAAACCAGACAAAAAATTTCCAAAAATCATGTTTAGGTTTTTTTGAAAAGTGTGAAAACCCCTTAGAAAAACCCTTTAGCTTAGAAAAAAGTATTTATTTTGAAATCATAGGCAGACACTTCAATTTTATTTATTTGTATAGATAAACTTCATGTCCGTGAAGACCACGTGGTACCGGGTCCAGCTTACGTACATAACTGAGAGAGAGAGAGAGAGAGAGAGAGAGACTAACAAGTTAAGGAAGTGGTTAAATCTTTTACAGTCGGTTCGCCCTCCCGCTTTGATAAGAAAATTGTTTACTTCCTCTACATGACAGCTCCCATACATCTTCTAGCTACTCTGCCATTGTCTAGGCGCGTTGTAACACATACTACGTCTTCTGTCCTACAATGCTATAAATATCCAACTAAGGGTGTCGCTGGACAATTGGGAACAGCTGGTTGTTAGAGTAGACATCTAGTTTGGTGGAAATACACCGTGATATGATAGTTTGCTGGTGGTAAATGAAATAGTTTCTTACGTACAGATTTGTAACAACAAAAAATGATGGCATATTATGACCATATCCAATTTGTTCGCGATAAGTCAAACTGTCTGTAGTGGCACGTATACAAATTGAATCATACGCACAGACTTTTCTTCTGGATCATAAGTACAGGATGATCTGCAATTCAGGGGTGGTTATATGGGTCAAAATCAGGACTCTATAACAGCCCTGGGCCCTGTTATAGAGCCCTGGGTCAAAATAAAGAAGAAGAAAAAACTTCATATAAACGTATATCCGGAAACGATTATTTTACCACCTATCCGCCATTTTGTTTTTTGCACTAAATAATGTATATCAAAAGAATGGCGTAACCGATTAAGTTGAAATTTCGCATGACACTCATCAATGTAGAAACCTAGTTTCACAAAAAAATGTCAACTTTTTCCAATTATTCGTTTAAAAATGGCGACCATTTAAATATTTTAAATAAGAATATCTTAAAAACCGTAAATTTCTATAAAAAAATGTCGGGAGTACATATAAATATATATATGTAACCCTTCAATTTACTATAGAATGGAATAACTGGCAAACAGCGTCCAACAGTATAACAATGTTAAAATAAGATAGTATTTTGATCGGATTTTAAGTGAATGAATATCAGTTGATAATTTTGGAGATTTCAATTTGAAAGAGAGCTTGGAGATCTGTAGAGTAATGGAAGAATTCAAAGTCAAACTCACCAAATTTGCAGTAGGTTATAATAATGTTAAATGTGGTACCACTGTGTTGGTTTGATTGTCTATAACACTGGGTGCTGTTGACTTGCAGGTAGGATAATGGATTGTTTCTTCTGAAATTTTGGTAAATTACATTTGTCTGTGCCAAGAAAATTGGGCTGCATCCATCCAAAGATAGTAACTAAGCCCCACAATTAACACAATTATTCTTGCTCTCTACTCCAATCATGCTTCTTCTTCTCCCTCCTCAACCTTTTTAATCATATTTTCTCTTACATTTGTGTTGGCCTAAACTTAAGCCTATATGGTTTTATAAACCTGGTGAATGATCTTATTAATAATGTATGGATTGGGATGTGACCCTTCAACATGTGTTTTTGTTTTTCTGGATGCTATCAGGGATTGATGATTTTAAATAAACCTTGATGTGATGTACCTACTGCTTATTTTATAAATCGAATTTCACAACAGAAAACAGAAAATGCAATAATTCAGGCTGAAAGTAATTTTTGGTGATTACTACATTCACGGAAAGTGATCATGGAACTCCTTTCAGGCAGAATTATAGCATTTTTGTTTTCTGTTGTAAAATTCGATTTATATAGTAAATTGCATTAATATACTACTAGTAAGCCCCATGAAAAATCACAAGCTGATTAATTAGATACACCATCAGAAATACATCATTTAAAAAACAAACTATTTAAAAACAACATTAAGGCCTATGCTGACTGGGATTTTTATCTCGGTAAATGTGTACAATAATAACGATTATAAAACTGTAGGTCTATTTGTTAAATCATAGATGCTCGCTAAGAAAGGGTTTGGCTAAAAGGTTAAAATTCGAAATTTTATGGGGTTTGGGGGGGTTAAAGTTACAAAATCACGATTTCTCTAAAACCATCGAACGGATTGGAATGAAATTTGGTATGTAGCTTCCCCTAGGCCATAGGTGTTCGCTAAGAAAGTTTTTCAAAAAATTCGAAATTTTAGGGAAGTTTGGGGGGTCAAAGTTACTACAAAAAAACATCGAACGGATTGGAATGAAATTTGGTATGTAGCTTCCTCTAGCGCCCTAGGTACTCGCTA